>ML812042.1:147924-176658 GCA_009831015.1 Picea engelmannii | reverse complement strand
TTTTTTGACATTTTGGATGATGAAGAACTCATCAAGGAGTTGTAGAACACTTTAAAGGGGACTTTGGAGGGTGAAGGTAGCCCAGAGGAGCCGATTATTGTTAATATTTTGGAGAGACATACATGTAGAATACACAGGAGGAAACAAAGATATGGGAGATAATTTAGACTAAATTCCCATATCAACGACTATGAGAATAACAATGTTATGCTATATTTGGGATCTGATGTCAACATGCTACCAAAGAAAACTTGGGAAGCCATCGGTAAGCCCAAGCTTGTATTGACCTATTCAATTGCACATGGCCAATCAATATTGTATCTATCCAATTGGGAGGCTACAAAATGTAGAAGTGGACTTAGCTAGTGTTAAAACATTATCATACTCTGAGGTCATAGAAATAATGAGAGAGAAGGATCCATATCCATCTCTATTGGGTATTGACTGGGCATATGAAAATTATGTTGTTATATATCTCAAGAAGGAAATAATGACATTTGAAGAAGATGGTATGAAATTAATGTTGGGCTCTTCGTTTTGTTGATAGAAGGTGCGCAAGGAATGCTACAGTACCAATTTCGGTAAATAGAAGTTACGAAAGTCACAGAGGAGCTGGGCAATGGAATGAAGAAAGAAACTGAAAAATAGTTGGAAGGATAGAGAAACACCAGCCTGAAGAAAGAAGTTACAAAAAGAACAAGAAAAAAATCATTCGAAGTCTCAAACCCGAAGATCCCAATTGGCTTATATATACAGGATGAATACGATTATAAAGGGTTCAGATGGTTGTTGGAATTGGTTCGAGTTCTGTGTTGTTAATTTCCATTTTGGGTTAATGTTAGCTATATTTCTAGAGTCTGGGTTCGGAACCAGACCAAGGATGTAACAGAGTCATGTCCTGTTGTAATGTTAAAAGAGAAAGGGTCTGGGATAACCTTGTCTCTCAGTAGTACATAGTTTTTTGGTCATATTTGGCATGACCGAGCTGTGTCTGCAACTTATTCAAATCATGTAATTGAGAAGAACCATATGATGCTAATACAAAGAGAGACCCAAATTTTGAAATTATTGTGTTTGTTTAGCTTCATATTATCTTGAATTTTTCTCTGTAATATATCTATGTTAGACATACTTCATTGGATATAGCTTCTTTATGAATGAAACACAACTCTATTTTATTTAATATGGGTTATGAATATTCAAATAGTTCCAGGTTTAATCTATCTTGCACATGACTAACAACGATCCTCAGATCGTATGGATTTGTATAAGTATTCTTCTTACCCTTCCCTATCTTCCTCGTCTTGTTTGTGCTTCGGTTGATACTTCTTCCCTTCAAGGAATATTAAAATGCCAACGCTCTAGACTAATTCGATACCTTTTGTTGGTAACCTAAGAAGGACCCTGATCTGATCAGTTCCACGCCAATAAAATGGTTCTGTTGTCAGGACCTTCTTCATAAGGGAACCTCTAGGGAGAATGCTTCCACAGATTCATCGATCCAATATTGATCAGTGGTGGGAGAGAAACTGTGACGCCTTCATGTGGAAATAAGTGGAGTTGCGAGATAAATATGTGAAATATATAAGAGATATTGTCTTTTACTTAGAAATATCAAGCGAATGGTACGAGATATTCTGGGTTAAATTTCCAGAAGAACTATTCCATTGGATATATAGGCTCCAAAAAGATTTTTAATTCTAAGAATGAGTCAAGAAGACCTGTACTTGGGATACATAAGGGATTGCAGTGCTTCATCAGCTAGATCACCTGATCACATGAGCAGTTTATTTGTAGGTCAATACAACTCTGGAAGGATACATTATTGAGTTTGTAGCTGAGAACCACCATTCATTTTCAAGGGAAGAAGTGGATTTCAAGAAATATGCACAGGGAATACTATTGAGAGAAATTCCCTTGTGGATTAATGTATTCTTGATGGAGGAGGGGATGTTGACTATATCCTCGACTGAGATGATAGCCTAAACACCCATGCTTGGGGTGGGGTGACTTTGGAGTGGGATCATGGCTTAAGAAAGGGGAGAGGGTTCTTTGATAAATGGGGGAGCAATAAGAAATAGATGTAAGGAACGAGAAAGCCTTGAAAATAGTCACCATAGTTGAGAAGTGGTGGCACAGTAAGATAATGAAAGCAGTAAAGCAATCAGAGGTGTTGAGGAAAGAACTCGGACTAGGAGAAGGCGATGAAGGAAAGAAGGAATATTTGAGGAATATGAGAAGATAGGGAAGACTAGCCAGTCAAAGACTAAATGAGAGAGAAGCACAGAGAGAAACAAGTCCCCAAGAGGGTTGAAAGGAAGAACAATGTGTAGAAGAAAGGGAATATCAAGCCATCATGGATATTGTAGAAGAAAGAGAAGATTCAACCCCGATACTAGGAAAGATCGAGAATATGACCAAAGAGACCACTCCAGAGGATGAGAAAGAGACCCCCAAGATAAAAAAAACTCACCCAGAAGCCAGTGGAACCAACCTTGAATCACCCGTCCCCCAAGTGTCTTCTATACCAGTGTTAAATTCTATACTACCTTCTTATGTTATTCCTATTTCAATTCAGTTAGTTAGTTAGTCACAACTGGTGAGCACAAATACTGAGAGGATATTGGGATCCCCTGATATATCACAACCAAGATCGTTAGGGTTTACTTTGATAGGATTCGTAAGATCATCAATGGTTGGAAAATCAAGAGGATCGATAGCTTGATACCAATAATTTTGGGGTAAAGGAGACGAGGATGTTGAGCAACATTGGTTTCTGTGTGAAGCAATTTGGATGTCCAAAGGGACTCTAGATGCAAATAAACTAGTTGAATTTCAGACTACCTTGAGAGGTCATGCTATCAAATGGTACATGAAGGCTATTGAGCCAGAAGCGCAAGGACAGGAGTTCACACTTGGCCAATTTTGGATAAAATTCATAGTGGAGTTTAAGATACCTCAGTTAGAACATCAATATCTATCTAAGTTGCGTGAAATTCAATAGAGGAAAGGTGAATCGGCTTGGGAATATGGTCAAAAGTTTAAGGATGCTATTGGGAGGCTAGCGCATCCAATTCATGAAGATCACCAAAGAGAGTGGTATATCCAAGGATTTCTATCTCTGACATGAATTCCATTAACCCAACAATGGATATCCACCTTGACAGATGCATTGGAATAATCAATGAAGATTGAAGCCATGGAAGGATATTTGGGGAGCCTAAGGGTGAATAGATCCCCAACAGATGCAAATTTGACGCAACTACAAGGAAAAATATCGGCATTGACAGAGACGATTTAAGAATTGATGATACCTAGACCAGGACGACCTCAAGTTTGGTGTATCAGATGCTACATAGAGAGGCATATGGAAAATAAATATCCACGTATGAGGGGAATGGTACCTCCTCACAATTTGATGGGACCCTCACCATGAACCACGAGAGGATTTTCCCAAGTATCTGCAAGTTTACCAATCCATACCCCAACCCTGTATCATGCCTTTCTAGGAAATTAGGCATCGCATTCAACTGAGTATTGTGAGATCTGCCAAACTCATGGGCATGTGCCAAGGAAGTGCCCTATTATTTAAAAGTATTTTACTATATCGAATATTGTACATTTTGAGTTATCCACATCTACCACACATGCTACGAATCAATGTATAGCATTGGATGAAATTGCATACAGATTGGATCAAACATCATTCAGGGTGAATGAAACCCCTCAAGGACCAGGAAGAGGTTGAGGAGGTGGGGTCAGAGGAGACTTCAGAGGAGAAAGAACCGAGGGAAGAGGACCAAGTAGATTCTACAGCTATGATGAGAAATTTCACATGGCTAGGGATTGTCATCAACTGATATGACCATGGTTCTCTCACTGCAGAACCAATAGACATGCAACTGAAGACTTCCTAGAGCTAATTGTGAAATGGGAATATCAGACACATCAATGAGGAGCCAAATTCATTGGCTCATAGATAAAGAGGGAATTCAAGGGAAAACTACCCAATATTAATATCAATACTTGCAAAGGAGAAAAGACTGGCGCAGATGCTGTTAATTTTCCTAAGATCTAGAACACAGCGCCCAAGGAGGACATGTATGACCCTATGAAACAAAAGTTATTATTTAAATATGCAATAGAAGTATTCCATAGTATCCCTGGACCTGAAATAGAAGAAAAACCCCCTCAACCCACCATTTATCCTAAGATTGCGTGATTCCCTACCTCACCCCCTACACCTTGAATCCCTATAATCTCGGTGAGACAACCTGAGCAGTTGCAAAATGCAGCCAACATTTGGTTTCAATTATTTTTTGGTATTCTTGGGAATGACCAACTAATAGAGAAGTTGTGTGATGCCTTGTATATAGTCCTAGGAACGAAGGAATCCTGAGAAGCTAGAATAATGACTAATCTTCCTGAGAAGAATACACAGAGAGTGCAAATAAGGAAAATATGGACTGGGAAAGAGTTTATACTAGAAACCCAACTAGATGAGTTTTATATTAAGGATGTTTTGTTAGATCTAGGACCTGATGTTAACATATTTCCTAAAAAGACTTGGGAAGCTTTAGGGAAACCACAATTGACATATTCCCCAATCCAATTTAGAATGACCAATCAGTATTGTATTTTTCCAATAGGAAGGTTGGAGAATGTGGAGATAGATGTGGCAAGAGTAAAGACTGTAGCTGATTTTGAGGTGATCGAAATCATGGGGGGTAAGGACCCTTATCCTGTGCCACTTGGTATTGATTGGGATTATTATAACTATGTTGTTATTGACCTAAAGAGGGATACAATGACATTTGAAGCAACCATATTAAAAGTAGTTTAGCCCTTGAATCCATATGTAGGTCCTCGATATATAGATTGAATTGACTACAATATGAAAGGATGGGATCTATATCAGTTATATGCCATAACAATAGGAACAAGAGAAAACTACATCAATCCTACTGTCGATGGATCAGTAAGTTGGAGGAGCATACAATCGGAGGATGAAGACTCAGAACTAGCATTTGACAATTGGAAACAAGGTGCATATGAAATATTTTCAAGACGATGCGCAACTGTCAGAGCAATGAGATGGGTTGGAACCGAGGTTAGATAAAATCCGACATACAATGGTATCTCATACCTTAGCAGTTTTTTGGTTAGCATGGAAGAAAAGATAGTAGAATATCAAAGGATATTAGTTCTAGACTTAGCCCTGGAAGACACTCCTGCTAGGTGGTGGGATAGTCACAAAGCAGTAATTAGGAATTGGGAAGATGTGAAGCATGCTATCCAATGTATATTTCAATATAAAGAGCAACTAAAATCAGATATACGGATGGATTTTCATGTTGCACAACTATTCAATGGACAGTCTAATCTTAAAACACTTATCAAACAATGCGTAAGACATTGACAAGTTGCGGAAGTACCACCTCACTTGTGGGTTCAAGTATTTCCCCATTTTCTAGGTCTGATCCTAAAATCTTGGTACATCCATGAAGAGACCAGAAGGCATACCAATAGTTGGAAAACTTTAGCAGACCAATTTTGAAAGGACTTCTCTTTTACAAGTAAGTACCTTGAGCTTAAGATAGTCCTACAAATAATTAAAGAAATGATTTTTACCGATGTTTGTAAATGGAAATGAGACCTAGTGGTATGTTCCAATCATATTCAAGTGATTGTGTCTAAAATTCACTTAGACATGGAAAAGACACCCATAAAATTCTATAAAATTGAGAAGGATTTGGAAAACCCTGATGATTTAGAAGAAATGAGAAATTTATCCATTAAGGAAACAAAAGGAAGTAGATGAATCCAGAACACATTTCCCAATTAGACTGATATCTCTATAACCATCCACTGAAGTTGTGAAAAGCTAACACGGGAACTACAGAGCAACCCAAGATAGCTTTCGTAGGAGATTATTAGGATGAGAAAACTAGCCAGGAAATACATAGCATGTTGCAGGAGTATGAGGACTTATTCCCAAAGACATTCTCAGAGCTAAAAGGGATAAAAGGGGCTATGGGAGAGATGAAAATTGAACTAAAACTAGGATCAAAACCTGCAAGTCATAGGCCATATCATTTTAACCCCAGGGTGAAAGAGAAGGTTAAGTGGGAAATAGACAAGATGCTTGAGGCTGAACTTATTTTTCCAGTTGAAGAAGTAGAGTGGGTTAGCCCCATAGTCATCCAAAGAAAGAAAGGTATAGAGAACATTAGGGTATGTGTAGACTACATAAGCCTTAATTATTCCTATGTGCATGACCCTTTTCCCACACCTTTTACTGATGAGGTGTTAGAACAAGTTGTGGGGAAAGAGTCTTATTCATTTACGGATGGATTTTCAGGATATCACCAAGTGAGAATTATCGAAGAAGAAAAAAAGGAGACAACATTCATAACATAATGGGGGTGATTTGCATATAATGTGATGCCCTTCAGTATAAATAATGCCCCTACATTTTTTTCCTAGATTGTAATAGCAACCTTCTGAGAATTTATTCACAAATTTATAGAAGTTTATATGGATGACTGGACAATGTAGAGTCTACTGAAAGAACATGTAGCGCTACTACGACTGATGTTTGATCGGTGCAGGGAACTGTAGATATATTTAAACCTCAGAAAGTGTATCTTCTGTGTGCAACATGACAATCTGTTAGGCCACATAGTATGCTGAGAAGGAGTGCTTGTAAAACTTTCACTCAATGCTAAGGCGCATAGGGTACTATCACAAGTTCATTAGAAGATATGTGAATATTACTGCACCCCTAGAAAATCTACTAAAGAAGTATGAATTGTTCCAATGGACACCAGAGTGTGATCGAGCATTTAACATCCTGAAGGAAAATCTCAGCACAACACCTATTTTGATATTTCCAAATTGGGAAAAGGAATTTCATGTGCACGTGGATGAATCAGGTATTTCCTTGGGAGCCATCTTAGCACAAACAAGATATGGAAATATGGATAATCCCATATATTTATCTAGCAGGAAGCTATCGCAAGCCAAACACAACTATACAACCACATAAAGGGAGGGTTTGGCTATGATTTATGCTCTACAAAAGTTTAGACATTACTTGTTAGGCTCTCATTTCAATTGTGTACTGATCATTCTATGTTAAAATATTTATTTAACAAGCCTGCCTTGGAAGGAAGAATTTGTCGATGGTTGTTACTGTTTCAGGAATTTTCATTTGAGGTGATCATCAAACATAGAAGATGCAACGTGGGTCCCGATCACTTGTCCAGATTATAGTCAGAGGAGAGTGGTGAAGCAATCAATGATCAACTCTTAGATGCAGACCTGTTTTGCATTGAGGCCATACCATAATACCTGGAAGACATAGTAGTTTTCCTGAGTACAGGGGCCTTCCCAGAAACGTACTTCGAAAATCAGAAAAACTATATGGTGGTTTGAGTAGTGGACTATCAATTGATTGCGGGGAAATTGTATAATTTGGGCCTAGACAATATCCTCAAGAGGTGTGGTTTAGACCATGAAAGACAAGACATCCTGTGGGAGTGCCACAGTGGAGTTTCAGGAGGCCATATCGGAGGAAAGGCCACTGTGCATAAATTCCTCCAATCCAGATTATGGTGGGACATGCTCTTCAAAGATGAAAAGGAGTATGTTAGATCTTGCGACGTTTTCCAGAGAGTAGGTAAGCCATCACAATGAGACAAATTGCCTCTTCAACCAGTTCAATCTCTACAAGCATTTGAAAAGTGGGCAGTTGATTTTATTGGACCAATCAACCCCATGACTAAGCACTCAAAGGCCAAGTATATTATCACCAAAAACGATCACCTAAAATGATGGGATGAGGCAACAATTGTTCAAGATTTTTTGACTGATATCGATGCCAGGTTTATCTTTGAAAACATTATCACTCGGTTTGGATGTCCTAGGATTCTGACTAGTGATTAGGATGGTAATTTTACCAGTAGTACAATAGAAAAGATTACCACATAGATCCTAATCTAACATCATAAAATAATCCCCTACCATCCACAAGATAATGGCACAATGTAGGCGTTTAACAAGATTATGGAAAGAGGTTTGATGAAGGTTTGTTGTGCAAAAAGGGAAGATTGGGATGACAGAGTCCCAACAATTTTCTGGGCTTACAGGACGACCACGAAGAAACTTCAAAAGTATACTCCATTTCAACTAGTCTATGGGAAAGAAGTCGTGGTACCTACAGAATTCACTACCCCTAGTCTCTACATCGCACATGTTACAGATATGTCAGAGGATGAATCAGTTGCGCAGAGGGTTACAGAGTTGCAGGAACCTGATGAGACCGGGTTTTTAGCAGAATTTCATCAAATAATTGAGAAAGTTAGGTAGAAGGCCTAGTGCAACAGGAATATTAAGGCCAAAACATTTGTGCAAGAATATAAGGTCCTACTTTATGATAGTCAATACAAGAAACATCCATGCAAGTTTCGCATGCTTTGGTTGGGCCCATTTATAGTTTCGGAGACCGACACTCTAGCGAAATCAAACTAGCACAACTGGATGGTATAGTTCGGCCAGGATGGGTGAATGGCGCTCACTTGAAACCCTATATTTCTTAGGACTGAGCTAAAGGAATGTTGCTCCAGTCCAAAGGAGCATGTGTAGTATTTATATTTGAATTTCTGTAATTTCTTTAAACTTATTTAATAAATTTGGAGTGTGCATTGTTGTGCCGTGAAATGTATTTCATTGTTGTTTTTCAGTCCAAGAATTACTTTGGTGCAAAACCAATTACTTAGCAACATAGGATCAGAAGAGCCACGAGTACATTAAATGTAGTCATTAAATATGATGGGGACCCCATTTTGGTCAGAGGGAGAGCGAATCTGAACTGAATCTTAGTCCATGTGCCACACACACCCTATCCAAACATAGTCTTTATGATCACTACAGTAACCCGTATGAACTTTTGTTAAGACATAAAGCCATGATACACGAATATGCCATTGATATTCATGCCAATATTATCAACTGTTCAAACGGTAAGGCCCGAGGTTGGCCATGTCCCTGTCAACTTGTTCAGTAAAATCCAGAATCACTCGATAGATTTACCCCATTAACATTCCCGTCGGAAAAATCAACTTGAGGTTGTGTCTATAGGATTAATCATGAGTGTCCTTAGGAGTAATGAAAGAACCCGCCATCTGGCCTGAGTATAAGGTTACACGAACTCATCGTAAGAATTATTATTTTCTATTTTGTGTTTCAATATTTATGAACTGTCATAGATCTTGCAAAATTCTCGGACCCTCAACCGCAACCCTGAATCCAAGTATAGTCGGTCTAATTTTTTTAGCAGTCTAGAGCAATGATACTGAGAGCTACAGGAATCTAGAGTTCAGTCTCCAAAGAAGAAGTTCCATATGAGCTGTGTGATCCTTGGGTTGAGATCATGGTGACCTAAAAAAAAAGGTCAAGTGAGTGAAGCCCCTCGACCTCGACATGACACACCAAGTATTGTTCCCACAAATTAACATTAACGTGTTCTAGGATTTGGCTCCAGATGCAATGGGAGGAATGAAATTTGTGTCGAATTTGGAGTTTATCAACTTCTTCAACTCCATCATTATGAATCTTTGAGACTTGTCAGTTTTCGACACTAATGGTGAGGTTGTGCGATGTACCAATTTCCTCATCATCTGGGTGCATGGAAGGAGCTTATGGATCGATAGATGGTATCTTATTCATTCAAAGGATATCCATCAACTCATGGGCCTATCCCTTGAAGGTGAGGATGCATAGAAAGGGTTCCAAGGCCCCAGTAAGCATGGGAAGAAAAAGGGAGAACCTATTATGTATGAAATATTTCATACATAGAGAGGGGGATGCATAACCAAGATTGACCCCATTTTATTAGAGACAGTCAGGGCATCCTGCTATGTGATTGCTAGCAAGGTGATGGGATCCTATTACAAGGGTGAGTTCACATTGGATTCCCTTTTAGTGGTGAATTTTTGTGCCAATGGAGCAGTATTTAATTGGTGTAGCTATCTGCTAGAAGAACTCCTAGTATTGTGTGAGGAAGCTCAAGAGAAGGGCAGAACCTTCACTTATGGATACTTGTTCATTACATTTTCTATGATAAAGTGGATGCCACCCTTAGGAATACCACTATCACCTATGGATAAGGGTCGTTTAGCAAATATGTTCAAGCCTTGGCACTCAAGGTCAGACTCAGAGAACACAACGTTTAACAATGAAACGTTCCTAAAGTGGTACAACCGGATATTAGACACAACTCAGAGGTTGTGCATACCATAGGAGCTGCTCAAACTGAACACGAAGAACATTGCATTCGGATTGAATCACCACCACACATTTTTTTGTCCTAGACATGTCAAAGATGAAGAATTCCACTCCAGGATGTTGTCATTCTATCTAGATGACAAGGCCTTTGACAAGGAAGTCATGTCATGGTGAGGAGTGAAACACAAACCACACAATTCTAGAATGCGCTACCTCCTACATGTGGAGCTCCTGAAGAAAAAGGGGAAAGAAGTAGGAGTAGGGTCGAGCTCTGGCCTAGAGGAGGAAAATAAAAATGTCCCGATGCATACAAAATTAGAAGAGCAAGAGGAGATGCAACCTCTAGAAAGCAAGAAGAGGACATTGCCTATGTTCCTGCAACTTCTAGATCGAGTTGTTCTGTGAGGTAAAGATGTCAATGATATTCTCAATGTTTCTTTCATTGGAGATCCTTTAGTTAAGAAACTTAGGACATGGCTCTCCCTGGTGAAGATTCTGAATCCTTAGCCAATCTCATCGACCATACCTCATACTTGAGAAACCACTTGAGAGGCCCAAACAATGATTGACATACAAGATGACCCCGAACCAGATACCATTGAATCCACCACCATAATCACCGAACAACCCACTTCACCCCCACAACCCTCATCACCTCCACAACTCCCATCACCACTATAAGAAATGACCATCCAACCCCAAACCACTGTACATGAGCTCATGCAGTTGGATCCCCCCGACCGACCCTAGCATGTACCAAAACTCACTTGTCTGACCCTTGAAGTCCTGAGCCAGTCACTTGTTCCATTTGTACCTATTCAGGACAAACCACCTTCAAGAGAGAGTCAAATTTCTCCAATACCACAAGCCCCAAGCACTCAACGCCCTCTTGTTGCACCTCTTTTGTCACCTAAATGAGCAAGATAAGGGTTCTTACAAGCCCAGTTGGGTCAGCTAGGCAAGACAACAGTAGAGGAAAGAGTTAGAAGTGTAAAGCATAAAAGATAAGTAAAGAATTAAACTAAGAGGGATAAAATAAATTAAACTAGAGTGCATACAGACATTAGAACAAGAAACAAACAAGACTCATGCCACCAATGGAAAGGATTGTATTAGTGGAAAGAAAGCACCAAAGATAAATGGAGACTTTGGGTCCCCTCTTCCTCCAAGGGAGGGCTCTTGGACCCCCAAATATTGAGCTCTTCTTACAAATAAGGAACTAAAATAAAATGGTGAAGAGAATCCAAAGCACATTCAATCTAGAGGTGATATGAATGGCTAACTGAAATGATGCTAGCATGCTCTTGATGAGGAAAGAGGATCCTCCAAGAGAATATCAGTAGCATAACAATGAAAATGAATTCCTTGAAAATGTAGTGCACCCATGGCCTCTTTTTATAGCATAACTCTGAGGCATTATTCAACCAGCTTTTAGTGTGAACAATGGGAGATTTATGGAACCCTTAGGTCTTTGACCAGCCACCCAGCTAGATTTAGCTGAGATTTGGATGTCAAATCGACTTGGTAGCTGAACCAGAAGTGGGTGGGAGGCCGACCAATATTAGAAATGCGTTGTTTTGAGGGATGCACATTTTTTTGCGTCCACAGTTGCACATCGTGTGCATGTGCTCTTTTCCTGTGTTTCTGAATGGCACATGTGTGCGCGCTCCTTGTGTATTCTTAGCACATGCTAATTTTATTTCTGATTGTATAGTTTTGGGCCTTTTGGAAATGCATTTTTGGTCATTTTTGGTCTATGGGTGAACTAATAGTTGTTTGAAGATGCTGGATTCCTGTAACCATTTGCAGATGAAATTTCAGTGATATCATTTTCAAAATTTTCTTCCCATTGGAATGGGATATCATGACGTAAGAGGTGAAGGAAACCATGTGCCTGAGTGGCGTAATAGGGGAAAAAGTGGTGTAAAAAGTTAGCTTTGCCTTGTAGGCTTTGTAGTTGGCATAAATTCTGTGGTGGGAGAATTTCCGTGATGGCTTGGATCTTGAGGGGGTCGACTGTGATGCCATGTTGGGAGATGATGAATCTAAGGAGGCATCCAATAGTGATGCATAATACACACTTGAGGGGATTCAATCAGATATTGTACTGATGACACCTGTGGAATACAATGCATAAGTCATTCAGGTGTTGAGTGCATTTTTTGAAGTGAGCGGTGAGATCATCCAAGTAGGCGAGAATGATTTGAGCCAAATCATGAAAAATGTATGTCATGGTGCGTTGGAAAGTGGCTCCTATGTTCTTGAGGCTGAAAGGCATGACACGATACACAAAATTTCCCTAGGGGGTAGTGAATGCGGTTTTTTACTGATCGGCTGGGTGAATTTGAATTTGGTTGTAGCCAGAGAAACTGTCCATGAAGGATAGAGCCTCGTGACCAGTGCAATCATCGATAATTTGGTTGATAAAGGGTGTTGGAAAGTTGTCTTTGGGACAAGTGTGATTGAGATCGTGGAAGTACATATAGACGCGGACAGTGCCCTATTTTTTATTGACAGGGATGGGGTTGGAGACCCATGACGTATATGCGATTGGGTAGATGAACCCTGCAACACGTAATTTGTCAATTTTGGCCTTGATGGCTGCTGCTTTGGATGGGTGTAGAGGACGTTGTTTTTGACAGATAGGTGTGATATCATCCCAGGTGTCTATACGATGTTCGACAATAGAGGGGTCAAGGCCAGGCATCTCTGTGTATGACTAGGCAAAAATGTCCCGGTATTCCTGGAAGAGAGCTTTGTAGGCAATGATTTCTTCAGGAGATCATGCAACACCAATGGTGATTTCCTCTACGACCCCATATTTGATGGAAATATCAATTTTGATGGTGGGGGAAATATTAGCCATATTGCCTTCTTCAAAAGCATCGAGGGTAGGGATAGGGTTATGGAACCAATCTATATGCCCCATTGGGAGAAACTATTTGGTTTTGACTGTGTATATGGGGTTTTGGTCAGGAGGCGCGAAGGATTCCTGTGAAGGAAAAAGTGCTCTATGGTGGAGCGTGTCCCATGGGAAATCGGGTTTAGTTAACTCCTCAAGGATGTCTTCGTCACAGTGAAACTATCGAAAATATAGGGGATCAAGATGAGTAACTTTGGTGACGGTCACTGTGGGGTTGTTTTCTGGTGGTGATGATGTAGAGGGGGTATTGTAAGGAGGTTGTGATGGTTCAATCGACATAAACCAAATATCAAGATATGGTGGGTTGAAAATGGTAGTCGGGCATAGAATTTTCGTGGGGAAATGAGTTGGAGAATTGGGGGTATTTGGGGGAAAATCCTCATATAAATCATCTAGGAACCATGGGGGAGTAGGGAGTTCCTCATGTTCCGACGAGAAGATATGAACCACATCAAGTGATGGGGTAGGGGTACTCACTAGTCCTGCTGGAGGGGGGGGGTGTAGGATTTTGAATTAGGGCGAGTTGGCGACGCCTGTATTCAATGATCATAGGACATTGATATGTGAAATGATCAAGTTGTTCACATAGAGAGTAGGGACATCTCATACATTCGTTGACTAAGGTCATGACATAATGGATGTCGGTGACATTTGTTGGGGTGGGTTCTTGTTGAAATCTCTGGTGTACAGCTGTTAGCATCTACCGGAATTGAGATAAGGTTGGAAAATGGTGTGTGTAATGGCCATATTCTAAACATATGGCACATGCAAATTTGGTCTGCAATCCTTTTCTATTTATGTTAGGGGAGATAGCGGTAGTATTAGATGAAGTGACGAGCAGTGGTGGTGCTCGAGGGAGTTGAATTAGATTGCGTAGCTTGGGTAGAGATGGGAATTTGTTGGTGGGGTGTCCGTCTTTCTCACATAGCACGCAAGGAGGTTGGACACATGGGGGAAGTGGAGGGATGGGATCTCTCTTTTTCTGTTTGCCACCAGCTGTAGCAGGGGTTCTAGTGAGTGGGAGTGTGGGTGGGATGGTAGGGGTAAGTATGGGAATCTGCATCGGGATTCATTCTGTTTGGGGAGGGATGGATGGTTGAGGGACCATCTCAGGCGGATGTAGATACCATACTGGGATTTCCAACACCATGTTAGGAAGGGTGAGTGTTATGGCTACCTGGAAAGCTTGTAAACTCGGTGCGGTGTAAAAGAAAGGGATTTGGGTAATGGCTTGGGGGAATGTTTCCCAAACTGGGATATGGCCCTGGGGGAGTGGAAGATCAGGGACGGGTAGAGCCAAACAAGTTCCAGGAGATTCCCGAGGGAGGTATTCTGTGACTAGTGGGACGTCATGGGTGAAAGAGACCTTGGTGGGAGGGAGAGTATCCTCAGTTGTCATTTCATTGGTGGAAATGACACATACTTGTGCTGAGGGATGGATGAGCGATGGTGCTCCATGGTATGTCCCTAGCAAGGATGGGTCCTTAAAAATTCTGGGGCCCATCTTGATGAGTGGATAATCATCTGGATTAGTGTGGAAAAAAGGGAGGATGTTGTCGACGTTGGATGAAGGGTTAGGCTCATAATGTGATACTTGATCGATGGTAATGATGTTTCTGTTATGGGGAAACATCATGGTTCAGAACATGGAAGAGGCGACTACCTTTATAGCATACATGTAGCTACTACCAAAAAAAATATTATAGTCGAGTGGGGCATCGATAACCTCAATGTCAATAAGGATGGTTTTTCCCCTGAGTTTGACGGGGACGTTTTGGAAGAGCCCCTCAGGAGATGAGGGTCGTTCGTCGTAAGGCCTTAGAGTAATGGCGGAGGGTATTAGCTTTGGAGAGCCAAGTTTCTACCATATGGTTTTGGACATGATGCAAGTGGATGCACCTTTGTCGATAATGTAGCGGTGGGCTGTGATATTTCATATTTTAACCATTATTTGAAAAGCAACAAGAGCAGGGATACGAGGTTCTCCACTGTCAAGATCAAATGTGATGAGTCCAGTATCGGTAGGGTCGACTGCCCTTAGGGTGAAAAGTAATGATTTCCATTGAGTAGGACAGGTTTGAAGAACTTCTAAGACTGACATGGCAGCGAGGGATTGTGCCAAATCATCGACCATACTATAATTGTGGGCTGCCCTAGATTGAGGGTTATGGACATTCCTGCACAACGAGATGTGAGGGATGCGAAGAGGTGTTTTAGTATTAGGGCGTGGAATCATCAAAGGTGGGTCAGTCGTGACTAGGGTGGCCTCCAAAGTAGTTGGATTAGGGTCAGAGGGTGTGTTGTATTGACGACCGCACATTTGTAGAAGGATTTATTCCTCACTAGTGAGGAGGATAGTTCGGTCTACAGAAGTGCCCAAGTTGCGATATGGTCCTACCTGTGGTGGGGCAGGTTGCATCTCTTGTTGGGTGTTCATTACCCCTTGATGTGGTATGGGGTTTTGCAACATGGCCGGGGGTGGGTGCTACACATATTGTTGTGGGGCCTACTGGGGGGAAGGCGGTACTAGGGGATGTGGTCCATTTCTGGATTCTTTCATCCGTTTAAAGTCAACTACTTGGGGGAAATGGTGAGTATAATGGCTATATTCACCGCAAAGGGTACAAGGGAAGTTTGTCCAAGTATTGTTGTTGTTCTTCCCTTGGTGTTTGTTGTTATTTCTCCCTTGTGGGTTCTGGTTCCCTTGGTGTTGGTTTCCCCCGGCAGTTTGGTTCGGTTAGGTTTGGTTCTGATTTCCTCTTGGTCTGGGATTATTATTGTTTCAATTTTTTCCTTTCTTCTTGGTATTGTTTGACTGATGGGATGGATTAGCCGTATTCAACTGTTCAAAATTTTGATACTGCTGAATGAGAGAGGGTTTAAAAAAATTAACCCCAGCATGTGGTNGAAAGTATGGATTATTCTTTGGTAATGATCTGTAGGATGTGTAGGAAGGAATTATGCTTTCACTAGTGTCTAGGGCGTAAGTAGAGGTAGAGGGGGTACTGAAACTAGGTTGGGTTGCGGGGTGTATCGTGGGTGCTGGCGATGGTCCGTTGGTGGGTGGAGGAAAGGTTAAGGGGTATGGTTGTGGATAAGGGGGATGATTATAATAAGGGGGTCCGCCATATGATGGTGGATATTGAGGTGTGCCATACATTGGTGGTTGTTGGGGATGTGAATTGTAGTGTGTAGTGGTACCAATCAATCCATCCACTGAGTAAGACATCCCAGGTTTGTCTTGGCTGAATGGCACGGGTCTCGGGGCATCAAGTAGGACCATATACAAGTACCCTGACTGTGAGTAAATGAGTTCTAACTGTTGGGCCTTGCTAATGGATTCTTCTTTAGATTGGGGGAAGGTGGTGGCTACGTCTTTGGCAAGGAGGGAAACAAGTGATTTGAGGAACCAATTGAGACATTGTTGTGGAGTAGCTTCAGCTTTGAAGAGACTACGTCACTGACACCATTCGTGAATGTGATCAACGATGTGCATGGTGGAGGTTTGTTTAAAATCTGAGAGTAGTTCGAGGCCATTGTCATGATGAATTGGTAGTTGAAAGAAGGTCAAGAATGCTTTGGCCAAGGATTGAAAGGTCACATGGGACCCATAATTTTCTTCTACATACCAATTAGCTTATGGGCCAGTGAGTGTACGTTGAAATAACCTTAATCGAACAAAATCTCCCATGATGTTGTTTGAAGATAACCATAAGTGAAAGGTCATGATATGGTTGGAAGGATTGTCTCCCGGTTTTCCTTCAAACTTGGGGATGTCTGAAGGCAGTTTGGTAGGCATTGCAGACCATGTGGGGTTGTCAAATATAGGATCATTGGTGAGTTTAATCAGATTCGATATGTTGAGGGAAGCCGAGTATGGCATCTAAGGTGGTGGCAGAGGATTAGTTCCAGCAATGGTGTGAGTGTTTTTCATACCTAACCCTTCAGGGGGACGAGGTGGGTTTGTACTACCCCCTTGAGAAGAAGTTGGTCCCCTACTTCTGTGTAAAGGAGAGTGTGGGGATGTTGGAACTTGGGAAGTGGACCCAAGAAAAGTGGAACCAAGCAAAGCTGATACCAAGATAGTAACACTTACAGGGGTGTGGGAAAGTACGACCGATGAGTTGGCAAGACTATGAACTCCCTCGAGGATGGGAGGAATATTTAGCAAGCATCTGGAACGACTGGGATTCTGTGGGTCCCCTATGATGTCCGACTAGAAAAGTGGATGTGTGAAAATGGTGATGAGAGAAAATTTAATGAACAAGAGATTTTGTATAACTTGGACCTCCAAAATATATCTCACAATTGTATGTAAAAAGAACAACATACATAAAATAAAGAAGCATACATGTGGTTAGGTGAATTTTGTCCACATGGGAGAACAAAGAAAACAAATGCTCATGTCCTAAAATATGTAACGTCCTTCCTCTCAAACAACACCGGACCTTCCAATAGCACTCAACAGTGGGGTCTGAAGCCACCGAAAGAGGAACTAGTGAAGAATGAAGTAATCAATTATAATGAGGGGTAGAGGGTGCATATCCTGAAAGAAATGGCGATATTTCCCAATAGCCACACAAAATCCGATCAAGGTGCAATTACAGCCCACAATTGCCACCTGGGTAGATGTCCTAAAATTTGGTCACTAGGTACCTCATTCAAAGTGCAAAATTTAGATTTTTGGCCTAAGAAATGGGTCACGAGCTGGATCCTGTCCAAGAGGTGGGTGCCTCAATGGGGATGCACTGAACAACCGGACCTCGGCCTTCGACCCTTCATAGGTATCTCCCTGCCTTATGGTGTAGGAACACTTGACTTGGAGGATTTAAAGTTCCCTATTTGACAACTTCTATTGTTTGAATATGTTAGAACCAGATAACGAGGAGTTATTTGGATGCCTATCCTCGAAATTCTACCTAGACTAAACAAAATCTTTTGGCACCTCCTGTGGAGGAAAACTTAGTGAGTATTTAGAAAAACATTTAGATGTGGTTGTTTGAGAGATTGGGGGTGTGAGACAATCTCATTGAAAGTAAGGGGGAGTGGATAGTTTCATCAACAAAAGGGTGGGGTGTTTCAAAATCCCTTTTGAGGAAACTTACTTCAATATCCACGTTTCGAGATGAAAAACTATGTGAGTGAGTAGTTACTTTTGTGTGTGAACAAGTGAAAGTGTGCCAATATTTTTAATAAATTAGGTGTCACCTTGCTGCATGTGGACTTCGCTTGGTCCTTACAAGTCTTGATTACCTAATTATCTAAATGTCATTAGTACAACCTTGCATAATTTTAAAGTCCCTAGGAAAATAGCATGTGGACATGTGGGTCCTTACTATTCCTTTAACTCCCTAATGTGATTTAATCTAATAAAGCTTTGAAACTATCCTAGATTGTGCATATGTGGGCATGTATGGACCCATTACAAAACCTTTAAACTTCCCTAGTGATTTAATCTAAGATAGTAAACTTCAATCAATATCCTATCTTTGTAGAATGTGTCCATGTATGGGCCCTTACAATTTTAATATGTGCTTGAAAAATAAACTAAGAGGAGTCCCGAGGGGGCTGTTGTCCTCTCCTAAAGATTTTTGTCTTTTTAAGGGAGATGAAATTTTCCTTCAATCTCTTTCCGATTCTCAAGATCACTTTAGGGCGCGAGAGAAGAGAATACTCAAAGATTGATATCCAATTTTTGGTCCCAATGCAAGTTTTATATGTGATGTAGAATGATTCGAACTTAAGTTTAGTCAAAGCAAGCCATCCATGTGGAAAAATGACAAACAAAGAGAGGAAAAATAATGATTTTAACCTCTAAGTGCCTATGTTTTGACTAATCCCTTTATATGGAGAGGGAATGTAAGTGTGGTGTAGATTACAATATGCATGGAATCAATTTTAAGAAGGCTATGCCCCCCCCATAGATCACAAAACCTTACAATGTGTAATTTTCTGAGCAGATGCACGGGTCTCAGAGTAGACAGGGGTGCATATGACACCAATGCACAGGTTGAAAGTGACCTTTGGGCGCAGGTGCACAGAGTTCTTTGTGCAAAATAGTGGGTTCGGCACACATGCACTGAAGACGCGCCTGTGGTTTGAAAAACCCATGCACGTCTGACACATGGCCGTGAAGAAAATTCTGAACGAAATTTTCTCAACTTAGCTTTGATTTTGACTTTTTGCAGGTTGGCTTGGGCCAGTTATGGTACCTGTAGGTTAAATAAAAAGAAAGAAGAGATAAAATAACCCAAATGGGGTAGGAAATTGATACCTCTCCCCAGTGGAGTCACCAATCTGTTGCACCTCTTTTGTCACCTAAATGAGAAAGATAAGTGTGCTTACAAGCCCAATTGGGTCAGCTAGGCAAGACATCAATAGAGGAAAGAGTTAGAAGTGTAAAGCATAAAAGATAAGAAAATAATTAAACTAAGAAGGATAAAATCAATTAAACTAGAGTGCACAAGGACATTAGAACAAGAAACAAACAAGACTCATGCCACCAATGTAAATGATTGTATTAGTGGAAATAAAGCACCAAAGAGAAAGGGAGACTTTGGGTCCCCTCTTCCTCCAAGGGAGGGATCTTGGACCCCCAAATATTGAGCTCTTCTTACAAATAAGGAACTAAAATGAAATGGTGAAGAGAATCCAAAGCACATTCAATATAGAGGTGATATGAATGGCTAACTAAAATGATGCTAGCATGCTCTTGATGAGGAAAGAGGATCCTCCAAGAGAGTATCAACAAAATAACAATGCAAATAAATTCCTTGAAAATGTAGTGCATCCGTGGCCTCTTCTTATAGCATAAATTTGAGGCATTATTCAACCATCTTTTAGTGTGAACAAGGGGCCATTTAGGGCACCCTTAGGTCTTTGACCAACCACCCATCCGTATTCAACGGAGATTTGGATGTCAAATCGACTTGGAATCTGAACCAGAAGTGGGTGGGAGGCCGACCAATATCATAAATTTTCTGTTTTGAGGGGATGCACGGGTTTTTGCGTCCACAGTATCGCATCGTGCACATGTGCACTTTTTCCAGCATTTTTGAATGGCGCATGTGTGCATGCTCCTTGTGTAGTCTTATTGCATGCTGATTTTATTGTTGATTGTATAGTTTTGGGCATTTTGGAAATGCATTTTTGGTCATTTTTGGTCCATGTGTGAACTAATAGCTATTTGAAGATGCTGGATTCTTGTAACCATTTGCGAACAAAATTTTAGTGATAACACCTCTCTCGATAGTCAATGTTGAGAGTGCTATCCATAGAAGTGAAACCACAGAAACCGTGTTCCAGAAAGAGGAAAAAGTACAAGAGGTTCAAAAGGAACCTGAAACTACGTCATGACAGAGTGCAACATCATTGCAAGAGAAACTAGAGCTATTACTCTAGAATTCACAACAATGCGCAAAGCTGGTGCAAATCTTCTTGGAGAAAACATAGATGCTCCCATTCCTTCCATTAGCGGTGAGTATGAGACTTTCATATCAAATGCAAGGTTTGTCTACAAGGGAGGAAGAGGTGGAGACACCTTCATAACACTCAACGACCAATGGAATCCCACTGTAGGTTCGATTAACCAAGGAGGCCACTACCTCTTCTGGTGACCTCGCTCAATGGTTGAAAACACAACTAGTAGGGATGATCATAGCCTCAACTGATTAGTTGGAGTAGAGGCTCCAGCGGGACAAATGGGAAGCAGAGTTTTGCAAGGAGGAAGCACTCCTCATGTAATCACGCTGGACGTAGGAGGAGTACACAAAGATCCAAAGAGAGAAAAAAGTGGAAAAGGTCCAGGAAAATCTTGCAGAAGCCTGGACAATTATTCGAAGGACACACCACAATTGCCCAAATCCAGTGCAGTAGGTGAGCTTGTGTAGCAGATCGATCTACTCTAGGTAGCATGGTTGGAGCTAGCCATTTGCATGGAGAACCTTGAAGCATAGTTGTGAGAGAGTCAGCGTGAAGAAGAAAAACAACCCCGGGAACTTCAAGAGAAAATGGAGAGAGTCATGCTTCAAGGGAATAATTCAAGAGCAACCTTGCACAAAGAGATTGCAAAATGCACAAAGTTTAGATAAGTTAGTGACTTGATGGGTATTATTTCAAGGCGCAACCAAACTCTGGAGGACTTGCACATGAATACCTAGTCACTCAACGAATAAGTTGCCATCACCCTGGATCTGCTGGAGAAGTAAGAAAAAAACAAGAAGATTCAACAAGTAGACAATGAGCTAAATTCCTTATTCGAAGCACAACCAGTAGCTAAGAAATAGCTAAGGGAGTTTCGACCTATCATTTATACAACCTATATATAGATGCATCGGGTAGATTCTACAGCTGACTCAAAGTCAAACTCCCTAATCGCTTCCAAGCCTAAGGAATGTAGTATAGATGCGACTTAGCAGTTTGTGTTCAAAGCTTCACTCCTTTCCAGAAAGTGGCAAGACAAAGTCATAAATTTCCAAGGAGTAAGAAAGAAATCCCTATAATTGGTCTCAGATTTGGGCCCTTATTTTGAAGAAGTAGAAAAGGAAATAACTCAAGCAAAAATTGGAAGAAAAACAGAGACATAATACAAAGGAAAGCAATAGGAAAATCCAAAGACCATAGAAGAACCAAGGATTTGACTCGAGGACGAGTCAAGGTTTGTGGTCGGAGCCTGTTGGGCCCTTCATTTTGTTGATAGAAGTTGTGCAAGGAATGCTACAACCCCAATTTTGGTAAACAAAAGTTGTGAAAGTCACATAGGAGTTGGATAACGAAATGAAGAAAGAAACTAAAAACGGTTGGAAGGACAGCGAAACACCATCTTGAAGAAATAAGTTACAACAAGAAAAAGAAAAGAAAGCATTCAAAGTCTCAAACCCAAAGATCCCAATTCGCTTATATATACAATATGAATATGATTGTAAAGGGTTCATATGGTTGTTGGAATTGGTTTGAGTTTTGTGTTTTTATTGTCCATTTTGGGTAAATGTTAGCTATAGTTCTAGAGTTTGGGTTTAGAACCAGACCAAGGCTGTAATAGAGTCATGTCCTATTGTAATGTTAAAATAGCAAGAGTATGGGATATCCTTTTCTCTCAGTAGTACAAATTTTTGTTGTTATCTTTGGCATGACCGAGCTGTGTTTGTAACTTAGTCGAATCATGTAATTGAGAAGAACCATATGATGCTAATACAAAGAGAGACCCAAAATTTGAAATTATTGTGTCTATTTAGCTTCATATTATCTTGAATGTTTCAATGTATTATCTTTATTTCAGAGATAGTTAATTGTATATATCTTCTTTATGCAACACAACTCTGTTTTCTTTAATCTAGGTTAATAATGTTCAAACAATTCTAGGTTTAATCTATATTGCATAGGACTAACAACAATCTTGAGATTGTATGGATTTGTGTAATTATTATTCTTAACCTTCCATATATTCCTCATCTTGGTTGCGCTTCGGGTGAGACTTCTTCCCTTCAAGGAAGATGAAAATTCTAACGCTCTAGACTACTTCGGTACCTTTTTCTGGTAACCTGAGAAGGACCCTGGTCTGATCAATTCCATGCCAACAAGTAACCCAACCTTTAGAACCTTACCAAGGTCCTCGATATACATACTCGATAGAGGATAATATGTAATAATATGCCTTCGATCACCTCTACACTCCGACTAAAGAGAAGTGGGAAAACTACATTAACCCACTGGTAGATGGCTTCGTAAGTTGGAAGAGTATTCAATCTATAGGTGAATATTCAGAGGTATATTTTGAGAGATGGAAACAAGGAATATATGAGAAATTTTCACGGTGTTGCAGGACTATTAGAGCTTCTAAGTGGATTGGATAAGAGGTTAGAGAACACCCTATTTATTATGGAACTTAATATTTAGGAATCTTTCTTGTTTATCTAGAGGATAAGGTTGCGCCAGAGAAAATAATTTTAGTACTTGATGTTGCGTTAATATCATCTCAAGCTAGGTGGTGGGCCACCCATAAGGGTAATTTGTCTTTCTAGGATGAAGCAAAGAGTTCCATCCAATATCACTTTATTCCCCAATCATAGGTTACTCGACCAAAGAAGTATCATGAACCAGATAGTCAAACCTCAACGTTGGTAGCATATAATGGGTTTTTTTTATCTAAGGGAACATGTTACACATTGTATTCATGTATGGGAATCTGCAAAACTAACTTCTTAATTTTGGGTGCATCATTTTATTCAATTTTTTAGGAAAAATTCCAACTAGTTGGTATGTGCATGAGGAGGATAGAGGAAAAACTGCTTGCTGGGAAATCCTTCACAAATAGTTCTTCCAAGACTTCTTATTCTTAGGTAAGTCTCCAAAAATTACCTTAGATTTGAAACAGATTAAGAAAATGTTATTTATATATGAATTTCAACCTCTATATCTACCAATAGTCTATCCTGAACATGCATACCTATTTCATCATATCCTTTACACATATCCTGCATGAATACCTTTAACTTGTAGTAAAATTGATGAAGACCCAAGAGAGCCTAAAGGCCTAGATGATCTTAGGAATTTGACATTTAAAGAATCAGAAGGCATTAGAGTTGTGCACAAAACTAAGTCATATTATGTTAATAGTTCTTCTTCTAAACCAATGAAGTTGCACAAAATAAACATTGGGAGTAAGGAAAAACCGAAGCTATCTTCCACAGGGGATTACTGGGATGAATAGATCGTGATAGAGATACAAGCCCTGTCGCGAGGTTATGAGGACCTATTCCCTACAATATTTTCAGACCTAAAAGGTATTAATGGATATTTAGGGAAGATGAATATAGAGTTAAAAGTTGACTCAAGACTAGTTAAACACAGGCTATACCATCTGAATCCCATAGTCAAAGAGAAAGTGAAGAAGGAGATTGATAGGATGTTGGAAGCTGGGTTGATTTTCCCTATTGATGAGGATGAATGGATCAATCCTATTATCATACAAACCAATAAAGGTATGGAGGATATATGAGTTTGTGTCGAATAAAAAAGTATGAAGATTTCCTATGTACATGACCCATTTCCTACCCCCTTTAGTGATGAGGTACTAGGTCAAGTAGTGGGAAACAAAGTGTACTCCTTTACCAATGGTTTTTTTGGATACCACCAGGTTAGAATTTCCCAAGAGGACAAGAAAAAAACTACCTTCACTACTAAGTGGGGATCATTTTCATATAATGTTATGCCTTTTGGACTCAAGAATACCCCAACAATGTTCTCTCATAGTGATTGCAACATTCCATGACTTCATTCATAAGTTTCTCGAGGTATACACGGATGATTGGACTGTGTATAGATTACTCAAGGATCACATTAGACTATTATGACTAATATTGGACTATTGCAAACAACTACATATGTCCCTTACTCTGAGAAAATCTATTTTTTGTGTACCCTTTGGGAATGTTCTTGGGCATATAGTTTGTAGGGAAGAAGTGCTAGTCGATCTTGCAAAAGTTGCAACAATTCTCAATATGCCTCCTCCTACCACTATAAAAAGGTTGCATACTACTTTGGGACATACTAGATACTATCTTGGGTTTATTAGGAATTACACAAGTATAAAAACACCTTGGAACAACTACTAAAGAAATTAGAAGAATTTTGTTGGACTCAGGACTATGATAAAGCGTTTGACCTACTAAAAGAAAAGTTGAGTACAAAACCTATTTTAACTTATCCTAACTCAAAAATTGAGTTTCATGTGCACATTGATGCCTATGCAATTGCATTAAGCGTTATTCTGGCACAACTAGGGGAAGGAAATCTCGATCATATTGTCTAATTTTCCATCAAAAAGCTTTCCTAGGTTGAGCACAACTACACTACAATTCAAAGGGAAGGTTTGGAAATGGTTTCTGCTTTACAAAAGTTTAGACATTATCTGTTAGGTAGTCATTTTAAGTTTTTTATTAACCACTCTACTCTGAAATATCTAGTTTACAAACATGTGTTAGAGGGTCAAATTTGTAGATGGTTGTTGTTATTTCAGGATTTTTCTTTTCTTTTGAGGTCATTATCAGGCCCACTAAACTAAATGTGGGGCTGGATCATCTATCTAGACTAGAGTTGGGATAAAGTGGCGGAGTTGTACATGATAATCTCCCCGATGTAGATATTTTATGTATTGAGGTTATTCTTGATTATCTATCAAACATTTCATTATTTTTAACCATTGGTACTATGTCAAAGGGATATTACGGAACTCAGAAAAGGAACCTAGTGGTTTGTGCACTAGACTATAAATTAGTTGCGAGCCAATTGTACAAATTAGGATTGGATAACATATTGCAGTGATATGTACTCAACCATGAAAGACCTGATATTCTATGGGAATGTCACAGTGGAGTTGTGGGAGGACATCTTGGCGCAAAGGAAACTTCCTGAAAGATATTACAAGTAGGGTTATGGTGGCCTACGGTGTTTAAAGATGCTAAGGCATATGCTCGATCTTGTGATGTATGTCAGAGAGTAGGGATTCCATCTCCTTGTGATGAGTTACCTCTACACCATATCTGAGCACTAAATGCCTTTGAAAAATGGGTTGTCGATTTCATCGGTCTCATAAATCCCCTTGCCAAGCATTTAAAGGAAAGATACATAATTACCACAATTAATTACTTGACTCGATGGGTTGAAGTGGAAGTTGTTTAGGATTTCTCTACAACCATATCAAAATATTATTACCAGGTTTGGATGTCCTTGGAGCTTGACCAGTGATTAAGGATCCCACTTTATCAGTGAGACTATGACAACCCTTACAAGAGAATTTTTTATTTTGTATCATAAGAGGAGTCCCTACCATTCGCAAGCTAACTAAACCGATGAAGATTTTAATTAAATCTTGGATATGGGGCTGACTAAAGTCTGTTGCACAAATTGGGATGATTGGGATGATCCAGTTCCAGTTGTGTATGGGCTTACAGGACTACCACAAAGTGATTAAACAAGTATAATCCATTTCAACTGGTATATGGAAGAAAAGTAGTAGTGCCAACTGAGTTTCTCATTCCAAGTTTATTCATTGCGTAAACTACTAAGATGACAGATGATTAATCCATTGTTGCATGGGTTGAGGAACTCATGGAACTTGAGGAAGCTATATTCTTATCAAAATTTCATCAAACTATGGAGAAATCTTAACAAAAGGCTTGGCATGACTAACATAGAAAGTGTAAGATTTTTGCGCAAGGTGACTTAGTACTATTATATGACAACAAGTATCTGAAACATTCGGGGAAGCTCCAAATTCATTGGATTGGGCCTTTTATACATTGGATTGGACCTTTTATAGTTGCAGAAATATGGGACTCTGGAGCTATTAGATTAGCGCAAATCAATGGAATTCTTCGACCAGAAAGGGTGAATGGAACATGCCTAAAATAGTATGTTCCTTATTGGTAAGTACATTGGCACATCACTCCTGTACCTGGAATTGCATGCAATAAATATGTTTTTTTCTTTATAGTTCTTGTTTCCTATTTCCGCTAATAGATCAGTGATGTTTCCAACTCTCACTTGTCATATATTATATATGTTATTGTTTATTTTCCCAGCTTGGATATTACCTTTTTGGTTAGGGAGGTCTCAATCAAATCTTTCTATATTAAGTGTTTCCGTTGTTCAAATTTTGTTCCCTATCTCTATCATTTTGGAAGTTAAATGTCATTGGTACTTTATCACCTGTCATCTTGTCAGTAACAGTCATAATCATTTAAAACTCACCTACTATTATTCCTTTTCCAACCAATTGTTGGTGTGGTCATTACGTTTTTGTTTTCCTTGTGACCTCATTACCAATTTTACGTTCGCAGTCTTAACTACCCAAATCTCCCTGGGATTTTGCCGTGTTCGGGGGTCATCTTCGACATTAAGGATAAGTTATTTCTATGATTTCTCTCTTAATGCATGTTGAGCACGTTACTTCCCACAAGTTTCTTATATAATCCCCATTGCTCGACGATCCAATGATTATTGTGTTTTCATTTAGTTTCTTGCATATTTAGTCATGGATCCCCTTGAGCAACCTGTGATATCACATCCATGACTCTGTCCACTTGTGTTATTTGTTTACCAACACCGACCTGTTACAATGGTTCACATAGCTAGTGGAGCCCCCCCCCAAAATCCATTGTTCGACCTATGGGTCACCATTCATGGTGATCTACATGGAAAGGTCGAACAAACTAGGTTGGTCGACCTTGATTTTACCAATGCTACAGAATATCCACATATGGCCATCCATATGTTTATGGATTGTGTCACAATGATGGATGAATAATTTCAATGGAAGTGGAAATATGATTTCATATCGTTGTGATATTCCACGTTGATGTGTCTTTGCGACCTACCACTCTTCGACACTACTAGCGATGTTTCCCTATGCACGAAGTTCCTGATTAGCATAGTGCACACCAGTTCCTTATGGTTAAATAAGGCCTACCCAATCCATGTGGAGGATATACATAAGATCACGGGTTTGTTTATGGAAGGTAATGATGTTACATATGGATTCCATGGATCAAGGAAACATGGATGGAAGAAGGGGTATCTTAGTCTCTATAAGATATATGGCACCAAACAGGGGGGTCACAGAGAAAAGATTGCACCGATAAATGATGAACAAGTATGCATGTCCTTCTACCTTATTTCATGTAAATTAATGTAGAATTACACTAGAAATGAGTGTACTCTTAATGCCATCACCATTAAATTGGTGTAAATATCTACTCACAGAAATGTTAAAGGCATTCACGGATGTGCATGACAAATCGAGGTACTTTATCTATGACTATATTTTTGTAGAAATGTTTATGTGGAAATGGAAGCCAATAGCGGGTCACAACATCTCCCACCCTGTCGACAGTCGTTTCACCAAATGTTTTGAACCTGTAACATACCCAACCACCATAGGTTGGCCACACTAATTCCAAAAGATTACTTAGAAACTAATTTCAAACTCTAATAATAATTGATTTAAATGTAATCATGAAAGAATTAAATAACCACATAAGTACTAAAAAAGATTCATTTTAAACCACCCAAGGAATGAACAATGTGCCATGAACAACAATAACCAACAAGCATTCACACAAAATTACATCTCAAAGATAAATATAGACAACGAAACATAATTTATGTATAAAACACAAAGAACACTTATCTTTAACCATCACCAACTAGCTTCAGACTAAGGACATTCCTCCCAACCATATACATTTTTGTTTTGATTCTCAAAATCAGGTCACCCCTGAGCCAGGGCTATGAATCCACAAGGACATGTCGTAGGCTAGATCTAAAAATCACAATAGTTGTCTAATTAGCTCTCAGGTTTTCCCAACCACACAACAATCCTAATTTCCATCTCTCTTTCCCCTTCAGCCTACAAAACCCAAAGAAATGAACCCCTTTCTCTACCATGCAGTCCCTTAGTCTGTTCCATTTCTCTCTAGGTGTTAAGAACCAATATAGCATAGAAAAACCTCAGGAAAAGTACTCAA
>ML812042.1:81594-144280 GCA_009831015.1 Picea engelmannii | reverse complement strand
TTATCCTTTAAAGTTCCTATGAATACATCAATCAAGTGCTCATCTGGAATATCGATTACCTTTATATTCAATCTTTGGAAGTTCTCAATGTGCTCGGTAACTGAACCCTTTTGCTTGAGATTTATCAATTGGCCAAAGAAGGTATTGCTTCTTGTATCCTCATAGTGTGCTATCATTTCTTCTGTGAAAATCGTCCAAGTGACGAGTGATTTGCAAGAACAAACCCATTGATACCATACAAATTGATTAGGTTCTAAATATAAAGAAGCAATTCATACCTTTTGTGTATGTGGCACATTATGGAGATCAAAGAATTGCTCCATCTGAAGTATCCATGTGATTGGGTCCTTGCCATCAAAATTCCTCATATCAATCATAGGAATGTGGTTGGTCTTCAGACCAAGGTTGGAGTTTCTCCATTCTTGATTCACCTTCCTTGTGTCCTCATCATGAATTTCATTGGATGCATTTTCACTTTCAGGTGTCTTCTCTGTTACGATTTTTTTCAATACTTCCATGATCTCTCCTTTTAAACCATCCATCTTAGTATCCAACTTAGCTTCCATTTAATCCATCATCTCTTGTAGTTCATCTTTTGTTACTATCTTCTTTTGTAAATCATTTATGTCCCTATGCACTTCTTCACCTTCATCAAGAGTCCATGTAGGATTTTCTGGAGGCTTAGTTGGTGTAGTAGTTCCCTTTTTGGGTGGCATGTTGGCCAAGTATCACTTTTGAACCTTGATTTTGAGGTGGTTCTGCTAGAGAATATTTCTTCTGTTGTATCTCCTAAGTTTTGGCCCTTCTAGGTATGAAACTTTATTTTATGTAGTTCTCTGATATTTCTTCTCTGCAATGCCATAGGTCTGATCAAAATTGTATGTGCCAAGTGGAATTTATGATAACTTCCCCACAACTTGTCAATTTTTGGCCTTTCCAGGAGATCTAACTTGTATAGCGTGCCCCACCCAACATAATTGATATAAAATTCTGAAACTTGCACCAAAAATACTACAAAATGTCCATGATCTAATGAAACCAGTCCCACTCAATTTGGATACTCTAGGAAGAAGTTATGATTGTTTTACTAGGAACACCTTCTTGAGACTAGTAAATAGGACTAGTTAGATACCCTATCTTACACAAGGTGTATCTACAAATTTAAGATGACCCAGATGCTAAAATTTTTACCACATATACCTTTATAATTTCTATAAATAACATCTAGAGTTTAGGGTTGGAAACGTTACATAAATTTTTTTATAGCGAAAATTCCGCAATGACTCAGTTCAGGATGATTCCATAACCCTATCTTGTATAGGCTGTATCTCCGAAAGTATAAGGCCTCAGGAGCTGAATTTGGAACCCAACGTACCTTGATCCATCTAATAAATATCCTCTGAGAATTTCCTTTTGAAACGTTGTAGAAAAAAAGTTATAGCGAAAATGCCAAGGTGTCTCAGATGTAGTAGTGAAACCCCAAGACCTTGAGCTCTGATACCATATGTTAAGAACCAAACATCAATATAGCATAGAAAAACCTCAGGAAAAGTACTCAACGCCTTGAAAAAGAGATAATTTCAGATAATAAGCCTCTTCGAGGGGGAAACCTCCTTTTACCCCACTTAAATGTTCAAGTACAAGATGATTCAAAATGAAAATGTCTCCTTGGTATATATAGGAGACTAGGAGGTATAATTACAACTAATGGCCTAAATATGAGATAAATAAAATAACATTACTAATATAATATGCCCCAATTAAGGGGTAATAATCCAATATTAGGGCTTAACACTAGGGCTCTAGTGCCACTGGTAAAGAAAAATCCATGCTAGAAACTCCAAGGATTCTTAGCAATGGAAGTTCCTGAGAACTACCATTAATCCCATGCACAAAATCATCCATTCACTCATGGAATTATTAATAATTCCTAACAACCATCTAAAAATGGCTCTCTACCTCCATCCATCCATTTACATGCTTAGATCAAGAGCATACAAATTAGAATGAGTGAATGAAGAAGAATCCCAAAGAAAGAGTGTAAGAGTAAATGGAGAAGAACCCCTAGATTATCCCACAAGGGATGTTTATATAATTACATGAAATCAAGAACCACACGGCCTTCCTTCCAAGAATCTCATGTAACCACTTTTCTCAATTAAAACCAATATGGGTAAATAAAATATAATAAAATACTTAGCACATTTTCCCCCCTCTCTTGTGAAATCATATCCCCCTATCTCTTTTTTCCTTGTCCATCCTACAACCAATGATGTATTTGATTAATATATATAAATGTATTACATTTTCTAGGCACTCTATCCCCTTTTCAACAATATTGGCTTACCACCCCAAGTCACAATTGCATAATACATTCTAGTTCATAGGGATCAAAACCGGGGTGGTACATCCCCCTCCCCTTATTTTGGAACTGTCCTTAGTGCAAAACACCATTCCAATGTTATTAACATTACAAATCTATGCTCTCTAGCCTTTACTTTGCACAAGAATCCCAACCAACGCTTATATACATAGTCACTCCAACCTAAAAAATAGAACATGCATACATAGGCACTCTGACCCAAAACATGCACAAATATTTTGCAATTTACATTTCTAGCAGCAGTTCCGACTAACAAGCTCTCATAATATTTGGATCTTGCGGCATCAAGCATTGGTCTTATTTATGGGTTTACATCCCTACCATATCCAAGACCATTATTGTTGCAATTTCGTCAATTTATACTCAGCTAAACAAATTGTCATTTTTTTTTTAAATTCTAATTCTCAAACAGTTTTATATAGAAAAAATAAGGTTTCCATGCATGATCTTTTGCTTATAATGTTTGTCTCTTCCAACTTTAGATAATATTATTCCTTATGGACTTACATCATTTCCATACCCATGACCACTCCACCTGCAATTTCCTCAATTTACACTTATCCAAACAAATTGTTATCATATCATAACAAATATACATTTTCATGGTAACAATTACAAAGTTTCACAAAGTGATTTTAGAATTGATTACAACAACAATTCAATCACTTCCATTCTTCCAAATATTAATTGGAATGAACCCATCATCCTCCACACATGTATTATTAACAAATATTTACTTTCTTCTATCCATCAATATTTTTATTACTTTGTTCTCTCAATAAGATTTTATGTAATTCATCATTATGTAACTAATTTAAATTGCCATTTTCTTGTTGCAATATATAGCAGCTCCTGAAGTGTTCTTAACTTCATGAGTTAGCAATACTCACATCCTTTCAACTGTTATCATAATCATTTCTATGCAATATAGTATATACATGAATTCACCAAAATGCATTCAATAATTCCTTTAATACCAATTGTAACATTTTCAACAACTCCAAAAAGTGATCTTAGAATTGTAACAACAACAATTCAATCACCTTCAACTAATATTCATATTAAGTATAACACAACTATCCATCATTATCCATTTTCATCACAACATGATTTTCATAATGCCTCAAATAATTACTAATAAAATAACAATCAATGCGCCAATACCCATGGCCACATCTACAAAATGCATCCTTGCATTGACTACATAATACCACATAACTATGTCATGCACTTTGCCATGGTGAGTTGGAAGGTCTAATCAATGCCTCAACACATCATTCAAACTCTTCCTAATATTTCTTGACTATTTGTATAACCTCCTCTTCAACCCAAACACAACAAGAGGAAACATAACTCCTAAGTTCTCTTCAGTGTTAGAAAAGAGGTTGCAGTCCAAACAACATATATACAAGGGAAACCATTGTCGACCAATCACATAGCATTATATCCCTTCCATATCCAACCATATCATGGTTTCACACATGACTATCACTATGGGTATTCATTTCTATAGCAGGAGTATTTCTCCTAACTTGACCTGGTTATGATCCCATAACCAATCATAACACAATATGCAACTAAATTTTATCTAAATGTATTCTAGCATCAACAAAAATCATATACTCCAGGGCTTTGTCCATTACATATCAATTTAAATCTTGAAAAAATAACCGAGGGAATTATTACTTCAATTACATTCAACAATGGAAGCAACCAAATTCATACCTACATGACTATTATCAACCTACTTGATGCTACCTAGTGAGTTGGTCTTTGTAGAATGTCACAGGATTATGCCTCCATCCTTTTGATCACCATTCCTACCACCCTCATGGGTCTTCACATAGATGGAATTCATAAGAAACAACAACAACATCCATATCTTTAACCATGCTATATAATTTTTCCTGAATACATAATCCATCATTAGTCATACTCAATATAACATTAGTATTTCATGTATATAACCATATACTATTCTATGTCCAAAATCATTCCATATGCATATCAAAGCATACACATATGCACAATGCATATCCATATGCACCAAACATTCAATATCAACATACCTACTAATGCATATGCATTCTAACTTCATTGTATACATCATGAAATTTAGTGAATTTATATGTCAGTTCACTTATTATTTATTTATTTATGTTGTAGCTAGTTGTCCTTGAATTATCCATATCCTTGTTGCCTTGTTTTCTTCCATTCTACTCATGTGCACTATTATTCCATGGTCTGAACACTTTATCACCAAGTTCCACTTGGCCCTTGTGAAATCCAATCAAGGTGTTCTATTTGCAACAACTTCTCTTAGGTAGTGATACCCAAACTTTACCTTTATGAAATATTCCAACACCTTCGAATGAGGTAGCTTGTTGGAGAAGGAAATTTTGGGGTTCAAGGCAGTAAACAAGGATAAAATATAATAAATGGACCAAGGAAGCAACACACACCAAGAAAAAAGGGAAAACAATGCAACAAAAGGACAAAGGAAGCATCGCACTAGGAAAGAAAGAAGACCAATGTAGATTCACAACAGGAAAGGGTTGGATAGAAGACCAATCACACGAAAGGTAGTTAGAAAGTGGACAAGTTGAGTTCACTTAGAATTAGGGTTTTTGAGTCATAATGTAAGGGTTTTTACCCATTTTGTAGTATAAATAGAGGAAGTATAAGGCAAATAGGGGAGAAACAATTAATCTTGGAGTATCAATTTTGTAGGAGTGAAGTACTTTGAGCACCCTTTTGAGTCTTGAGTCAAAGTATTTGTTTGTTGAGAGTTGTGGAGCTCAAATGGATTCAATGCTGAGATGCAATTGAGGGTCAGGTCACAAGTTGTGTAGCTTGGTGCGACATTGGTCAACCTCATGCATCATTACTAAAACATGATGTAATGTGTGCAACACAGGACCCTTTTTGATGAAAAATAATAATAAAGAAAAAGATCTTCGTGGACCTAACCAAGGGGGGTAAACCATGGTAAAAATGGTGTCTCTATTGGTACTATGTGGATTTATATGCTTTATGATGAATGAATGGTTATATGAATTCATTTGTTAGAGTTTATTTACAATGTACACTAGAATAATCATGCATAATGAATGCTATTGAATGGATAAAATAGCAGATATGATGAATGTTATGGTAGAATGCATATTAAAATAGAAGTAGAAGTAGGAGGAACATCCCCAATCCCTTCCATGATTGTAGACACTTGGTTCATGAAATCACCCATAAGCCATCTCAGGTGAGATTGCATTGTGCACTCTGTGTGCAATGTATCTTTTTGGTTTACCATAAGGGTCGATGGTAAATAGGGTTTTGTTGGAGAACTAAGGTAGAACTCGGGTCAACCCATACATCCAAAAAATGGTTCCGTTGTTGGTTGGAACTCAAAAGAACAACCTAGAAGGAATCTGGTGAGAAGTTCAATGAAGAATATGTAGTATTAGAAAGGAATGTTGCAGCCATGGAACCCTACAAAGAAAGATATTGAAATATGGTTGGAGACAAATCAGCTTGAGTTCGTGCAAAAATATAATATAAGTTCCAGGTATACACCACACCAATATCTACAGAGGTATGTGTTTATTGATTTGTATGAGGCATATTTCTATTATTTTCAAGAGTTATTACAGGATTGGATATCAAGGTTGAAGGATACTCACCTGAATAACCAAATAAGGCCAGTAGAGTTGACTGCTGAGAACATTGCATGATTGGAAAGGGTTAATAATAAATTCTCGCATGCAGTGGATTTTTGGTTAGACAATATTACTGTAGGGTTTAATATTGAATTTGTAGTCGATACTACAAAGTCATATACTTCTGCAGAGCAATATTTCTTAAAGGGACCAAGAGGGAGGTACATCGGTTCTCTTTACACGTCGTTTAATATCTTATTGCATGATAAAGGCATGATGACCATGGAATCAGACAACTAAATCGCTCTGTGCGCACGGGGGAGATGGGGGAAGCACTGAGGAAGATATAAGATATGGAGAAGGCTTTGGTTGGAGGCTAGAAGGAGGAAGCAATGGACCCTATAATGATGGATGGGGAATGGAAAAGGGAAATAATAAGGAAAGCAAGAGTGACATGCAATGGACAACCCTAATAGTACAATATCAATAGTAATAAAAGGGCAGTAGCCAAGCGAGAGGGATTGGACAATGATGAGGAAGAGGATCTCCACGCAACAGGGAATATTAAGGAAATCTTGCATGCCACATATGAGAGGAAAACCAGAGGTCAGGGGTCCAACGTAGAAAAAAGATATCCATTCCAGATTTGAATTAGTGTGGAACCCACAACCCCATGTGTGACTAAGACATATGAAGAAGAAAAACCGGTTAACCATCAAGTGATTAGTGGTAGAAGGATTTTTATAGGATGCGGGTCCAGTGGAAACTTGAGTAGAAGTTCAATTTCAATAAGTCACATTCAAGTATATACACCACATGGAGGTGGTAGTTTAACAAACTTCACAATGGAAAGAAAATATCAAACTATTAGGTTACATGAGTTATGAGGAGAAGGATCAGATGACCCAGAGAATAATTTTTTTATCTGTGAAAACATTTGGGTAGCCAAGAAGATTACAGATGAAGATACAAAGGTTTCACAGTTGAAAATCACATTTAGATACCAAGCATTAGACTGGAACATGGGTCTTGTAGTAAATAACCCAATAGGAACACCTACAACTATTGCAAAGGTGAAGAGGCAATTGATAAATGAATTTCAGAAACCAAGTTCAAAGGATCGGTTCATGAATGAAATGATAAAGATTAAGAAGAATCCAAGAGAATTAGTTTGGGAGGTGGACCATAAGTTCAAGAGACTAAACAATAAGTTGAAATTCCCTATTACTGATATGCACCATAGACATTTTTTTTGTTAAATCTTTATTGCCACACTTGAAGTATCCTTTGAGGAAACATAAATTCCAGAGTTAGGATGAGGCTCTGCAAGAAGCCTTACATTTAGAGGAAAATCAGTATAAGAATATAGATCTAGCTGTGGAAGAGCTGAGACTAGACCTAAAGAACTTAACATTTCAGTTGAATAGAATAAAGGTAAGGATAAAAGAGAACATGTACGATGTACACTATTCAAGACATAAGGTCATCATAAGAATGTGTGTACATTATTTGTGAAATATATAGGAGTAGGTATGCCAAACCCTTTATCTTCAGGAGGACCATGGTGTGAAATATGCAAAACACATGGGCATGATCCCTACGACTGTCCCAAGATGCAAAAGTATCAAACAATACCAAAGAGCACATTTTGTAATTTTTAAAAGTTAGTTGGACACAAAGACAAGGACTACAGAACCTTGGAGGTAATGAAGCAGAGGACATCATATGCATATATGGTGTAGGATGAGTTAATGACAACACAACTTGCACAACAACCACACTATAATAATGCACAACAACTACAGTATAATCCCACACAGTAGTTTCAAGCACAACCACATTATAATCACGTGAAACAGTTTGGAGCACCACCACAGTATAACAATGCACATCAATGTGTAGCGCCACCATTGTACAATAATGTGCAGCCATAATACAATCATGGACCTCAGTATAATACACTGTGCATAGATAATTAAGGAAACAAAGGAGGCTTTAGAGGAGGAGGCCATGGAGGAAGAGGCTTTGGAGGAGGTAGAGGACCTATAGTTTGTCACAACTGTCAGAAACCTAGACACTATGCCATAGATTGTCCATAACCACCTGTGATATGTGTGTATTTTCATGCAATAGACCATGAGATAAAATATTGTCTGACACTTCTAGTAAATATACAGGACAAGGCAAACCAGAACAATCAAAATGCACAATGGATTGTTGTATAAAATCGAGAGGAGGATGGGAATAATATCAACATAGTTACTCGAGGTGGAGCTAAGATAGGAGATGATGCAACAAAGAAGAACCAGGATATACACCAGTGGGTAATAAATAATGCAGAACCTAAACAAAATTTTGATGCACGCAAAGAGAAGGAGACATTCAAAGAGGCTAGACAAGAGATTGTGAAAGAAAACATTGCATCGAATTCAAGAACAAAGTCAATGGATGAGATACCAGTGTATGACATGCCTCCATTATTTGATTAGAACATCAAAGATAAACCTTCATAATAAGTAAGTAATTAAAGAAAATTTCTGTGGTCTTGTGTAAAATTGTTGAATGATAAAAATTATTTACAAGTACTACAGAGTTTGTTGGAAAAGTGTAATCTTGGAGAAGAAGGGGTAAAAACAATGAATCAGGTCTGTAATAAGAGAAGAACAAGTAGGGAATTTAAGTTGAATTAAAACATTGGATATTTCAATACAAGGGATATCATACTAGACCTAGGTTCTGAAGTCAATGTTCTACCAAAGAAGACACGAGAAGCTATGGGAGAACCTACCTTAGGGTATTCACCTATTCAGTTGAAGTTATCAAATCAAACTAGAGTGGTGCCAATTGGAATATTGAAGGTGATACCAGTAGATCCAGATGGTGTGTGCACCATGGAAGACTTTGAATTCATTGACATAATAGATAACAATTCACCATATCCATCATTGTTGGGTTTGGATTGGGCTTTTGATAACCATTTTATTATCAATTTGAATACAAGGAAGATGGTATTTGAATCGGGGGAGTACAAAGTTATTGTTCCAATGGATCCCTTAGAGGAGGAAGGTATGTGGAACTTGAGACATAAAATTTTAGTACATAAGATGTTAATTAGTTATACAGAACTACCATGTGTGAAGATGATTATATCAACCCAACTACAGATGGAATTCTAAGTTGGAGGAGTATTAGTTATTGTTCTTGATACTCTGACATATGACTAGAGAACTGGAATCATCGACTACAAGAATTATCCACCAAAAGATGTTCCAGAATGATGCGCGTGCTAAGATGGATTTGTTTAGAGGTAAGGGATCAGAGATTTCCAGTATTAGATATTGATTTGAAAGATACACCTTCCCGCTGGTGGGGTACACATAAGGAGAAGATCGAAAATTGGTTCCAGTGTAAGAGGTTATTGCACATCAGATTCAACGCAAGGTAGGAGAACCAAGTGTTGGATAAATATGATGGATTTGAACAACCTAAAGAACATGTAGACATGTGCATGGTTCAATGGAGATTAGTAGCACCAAAATAATGGCCACATCATTTTATTCACACATTATAAGGCATTCCAAAGAACTGCAGTACACAAAACAAGAACAACGTAGAGAAACTGCAAATTGGAACGAAATGCAACAAATTTTTTTGATTAAATTTTCCTTTGAGCATGAAATTCCATAGATAGATACAACGTTGAAGGTGGTAAGATATAGAATATTTGAAGAAACACAATTTGAAATAATCCCAACATATCAGAATCGGACTAGACAAACAATTAGACAGTTTCTACAATGTTATAATGTCCTAGAAGAAGAAGATCCAACAGAAGAAAACTTGTGCAATATACAGATTCCAAAAGTTGAAGGTGAAAGGGAAGTAGAAGGTCCAAAGATAGATTCAAAATATTATGCTACACCATTGAATATCAAGAAGGTAAACATTGGAAATGCATAAAATCTAAATATTGCAAGCATTGGAGATTATTGGGATAATCAGGCCGTAGAAAGAATCACAAAGTTATTGCGTGAATACAATGACTTGTTCCCAACAATTTTTTTAGAGATCAATGGATTAGCAGGAGAACTAGGAGAGATGAAGATCCCTTTGAAGACATAATCCATACCTATAAGAAAAAGACCTTATAGGTTGAACCTAATATACAAGGAGAAAGTTAAGGTAGAAATTGACAATATGTTAGAAGCTGGTGTCATAGAGCCTGTGGAATAATCAAAATGGATCAGTCCTATGGTGGTGTAGGAAAATAAGTTGTTTGAAAAACAAGACCATGGAGCAATAAAATAAAACAAATTCAGAAAAAAGACATAGAAGATACACAATACAATAGAGACCTAGATTTACGTGGTTCGCCCAATGTGGGCTACATCCACTAGAGAAATTTCCAGGTCCTTCCTTTATTATTATCCATCATATGAAGGGATACAACCTACAACAAACCCGTTGTAACTTCCTCTTCTTTCTCTCACAGTATCTAATCTCATAATACAATATTCGCTATCATACATAGCCATAATACATTTCCCTCATAACAGAGGGTTGCCTTCTAGGGAAAAAAAAACCTAACATAATTTCTATTGTTAGATCTGTGACCTTATAATGAATGGTCCAGATTTACAATGAAATTACAATATACATTTACAAGGAAAATTTTCCTTTGGGGGATTCGCCCCAAAACCCCCGCTTGCCCCCGGACCCCCTAGCTGAGGGGATAGCCCCCCAAACCCCACAGAGGGGGCAACACCCCTTTTCACTCCCCCACGTGGAAGAGTGTACATACTTCTGGGGTGTAAAGTCTTCATGGGGTATAAACACAGCTGAAAACAAAAGACCTCTGAATCAGGAAGATAATCAGGCTCCACAACCAACAATCTCCCACTTGGAGACTGATCTCAACAACTCCATCACTGTTGTATATGATGGACCATGAACCGTCTTGGACCTGGAAAATTTCTCATCTTCATCTTCATTCTTGAAGACCAACTGAATCTGAGAAGGAACTCAGTTTCTCCCTAGTTACTCCCTTTGTTAACATGTCTGCAGGATTCTGGCTAGTGTGTATCTTTTCCAACTTCAAATGTCCATCGTATTAAGTGGTACCTCAACTATATATGCTTAGTATTTGAATGGAAGGCTGAGTTATTTGCAAGACAAATGACACTCTCACTATCACAACACAACCTGTTATTCTCCTGCTTCTTTCCCAATTCCTCCATAAACCTCTGTAACCAAATAATCTCTTTACTAGCCTCCGTATCAACAACATACTCTACCTCTGTTGTTGAAAGTGCAACAAATTTTTGTAGTTTCAAAATCCATCTTACTGTTGTTCCACCTATAGTAAACACATACCTCGTGGTGCTCCTCCTGCTGTCTTTATCACCTGCGATATCTGAATCAACATATCCCTGTAGAAAAGTGTCTGAACCTCCAAAACATAATTCATGAGTAGCAGTACCTCTCAAATACCTGAGAATCCACTTTACTACCTCCCAATGTTCTTTACCTGGACTATTCATATACCTGCTCACAACTCCTACTGCATGTGCAATATCCGGTCTTGTGCAAACCATTGCATACATCAAGCTGCCAATTGCTGATGAATAAGGGACCCTGGACATGTATTTGATCTCCTCTTGTGTCTTGGGAAACATTTACTTAGTTAATTTGAAATGGCTGGCTAAAGGTGTACTAATTGGTTTTGCATTTTGCATTCTAAACCACTCCAACACCTTCTCTATGTACTCACCCTGAGACAATGTCAATTTGCAATTTTTCTTGTCTCTTGTTATTCTCATACCAAGGATTTTCTTTGTAGCACCCAAATCCTTCATCGAAAATGAATTAGCTAATCTCTTCTTGAGCACATTTATATCCTGCAAATTAGACCCTACAACAAGCATCTCATGTAAATACAATAGCAAGATAATATAGCTTCCATTTTCTATCTTTTTGAAATAAACACAGTGATCATAATGACATCTACTATAATCCCGTTCTATCATAAACCTGTCAAACTTCAAATACCACTGCCTTGGAGCTTTCTTTAGGCCATACAAGCTCTTCTTTAACCTGCATACCAAATTCTCCTTCCCTTTGACCTCATACCCCTGTGGCTGCTGCATATAAATCTCTTCCTCCAAATACCCATGGAGAAAAGTTGTTTTGACATCTAATTGTTCAAGATGCAAATATTCTACTACCACAAGACTTAAAATAGTCATAATTGAAGTCATTTTAACAACATGAGAAAATATTTCATCAAAATCTATACCTTTCTTTTGTGCAAACCCCTTTACAACAAGTCTAGCCTTGTACTACTTTATTCCTCCATCTTCTTCCTTCAAATTGTAAACCCATTTATTCTACAATGCTCTTTTTCCCGCAGGCCACTGAACCAAGTCCCAAGTATGGTTATTTACCAAGGAATCCATTTCCTCTTTCATTCCTTGCCCCCACTTCTTTTTTGTGTCTACCTGCATTGCCTCTTCATAACATTTTGGTTCACTAGAATCAGTCAACAATAAATAATACAATGAAGGAGAGTATCGTTCAGGGGGTATACTTAACCTGGTATATTTTCTAACAACACTTGTAGGTGTTTGAGGTACTTGTTGCTCCTTTTGTTGTACATTCTAATTTTTTGGTTCCTTTGGAATTTCTTTTTCAGTGATCTCATCAAGCACTGTGTATTCTTGTTTTTCTTTTTCCTGTTTCTTTCCCTCCAACTGATCTTTGTACATGACCTTCTCATTGAACATGACATCTCTACTCCTAATGATTTTTTTATTTCCATAATCCCATAAGTGATAACCAAAATCATTAACATCGTATCCAATAAAGGCACACTTCTTGGATTTTGCCTCAAGATTTGTTCTATTTTCTTTATCAATATGGACAAATGCTTCACAACCAAAAGTTTTCAAAAAAGAATAGTTTACCTTTTTTCTGTCCATTCCTCCTCTGGAATTCTACCATCCAAAGAGATTGAAGGTCCTATGTTTATTAAGTAAACATCAATATCTACAAAATACACCCATAACTGTAAGGGAAAACCAACATGCAATCTCATACTCCTTGCATGCTCCATGATTGTCCTGTTCATCCTTTCTGACACACCATTTTCTTGTGGTGTTCTTGGAACTATCTTATCTCTACAAATCCCATGGTATGGACAGTAATCATCAAACTCCTTGTTGCAATATTCACCTGCATTATCTGATTTGAGACACTTCAAACTTTTTCTTGTCTCATTCTCAACCAAAGCTTTCCATTTCTTAAAAGTATCAAAAACATCATATTTTTGTCGAATGAAATAAACCCAAGTTTTTCTAGTTGCATCATCAACAAAAGTAACATAATAATGAGATCCACCAAGATATGGTACCTGAGCTAGTCCCCATACATCTGTATGCACAATATCTAACCTTTCATTCTTCTTTTCTTTTCTGACTCTGAGAAATCTGACTCTCTTTTGTTTTCCATAAACACAATGCTCACAGAAGTCCAAATCAATTTGTTTAAGATCTGGCAACAAATTTCTTTTGTGAAGTATCTTCATTCCCTTATCAATCATGTGTCCCAGCCTATGATTCCATAGTGTTGTATCCACTCCTGTACAAGCTAAAGAGATAGAAGAGTCAGTATTACCAGTACATAAATACAATATACCTACCTTCTCTCCTTTTTCTATCACCAATGATCCTTTGATGACCTTCCACATCTTATCTATAAATATGGATATACAACCTTCACTTGCCAACTACCCTATTGAAATTATATTTTTCCTTAAATCTAGAACATGTATTACCTCTTTCAACAACCATTGGTTTCCATTGCGTTGCTTTATTTTTACCTTTCCCATTACGACAATTTTTCATGGTGCATCATCACCCAAATGAACCTGTCCAAAATCACCTTGAACATAATCTAGAAAATGTTTCCTATGGTGTGTGGAATGAAATGAAGCCCCTGAATCTACTACCCAAGACTCATAAATATTATCTACATAAATAAACAAAGCATCTTGTAACACATCACCTGTTACATTTGCTTCCTGATTTTTCTCCTGTTGTCCATCTCTTTGTTTCTTTGGAGCTTTGCAGTCTTTCTTCAGATGTCATTTCTTCTCACAATTCCAACACTCTATCTTTCCAAGTCTATATTTGGATCTACCCTTCCTAGAATTCCCACGGTTCCTTGGGCCCTTTCCTCTATCCCTTTGTCTCCCCCTGTTCTCCATGTTCAATGCATTACTTGATGTCTCACCTGTTATTTTTCGGTGCATTTCCTCACTAAGGATAACACCAACAACATCATCAAAATTTAAATTATTTGAACCATAGACAGAGTTACTTACAACCATGACCAAGACATTCTAGCTTTCTAGAAACGAGCACAAGATTAGAAGAGCCCTGACCTTATCATCAAAGTCCACTTTTACAGAACTTAGTTGATTAGTAACCGTATTAAAATCATTTAAATGATCTGCAACAGACCCACCTTCTGACATCTTTATATATTAAATAATCTCTTCATTAGAAATACCTTATTTGACACCGAGGGTTTTTCATACAATTTAGCCAATGAGTCCATTAAGCCTTCGTTGTATTTTATTTTGAAATATTGAAATCCACCGATGCTGCTAGGCTCAGTCGTATCATTCCTAGAGCCTTTCTATCAAGAATCTCCCATTCTTCATCCTTCATGGTCGTCGTCTTCTTTTATACTCCTCCCAATGGTAGGAATATATCCTTCTAATATAAATAATCTTTCATCTGCATATTCCATAACTGGTAGTTTTGGCCTTTAAATTTCTCAACCCTAAACTTTCCATCTTCCACCATTGCTCCCACTCGAACCTGGAACCCTCTTTTCCTATGAGTTACCTTTCACTCGGATACCATTTGTTAGAAAAACAGGACCATGGAGAATTAAAATAAAAAAAATTTGGAAACAAAACACAAAAGATACATAATACAATAGAGACATAGATTTACATGGTTCACCCAGTGTGTGCTACGTCCACTAGAGAAATTGCTAGGTCCTTCCTTTATTATTATACAACATATGAAGGGATACAACCTACATAAAACCCTCTATAACTTCCTATTCTTTCTCTCACAGTCTCTAATCTCATAATACAATATTCTCTATCATACATAGTCGCAATACATTTCCCTCATAACAGAGGGTTTCCTTCTAGGGAAAAAAAAAAACCCTAACATAATTTCTACTGTTAGATATGTGAACTTATAATGAACGGTCCAGATTTACAATGAAATTACAATATAAATTTACAAGGAAATTTCTCCTTTGGGGGATTTTCCCCCAAACCCCGCTTGCCCCCAGATCCCCCAGCTGGGGGGATAGCCCCATCGAACCTCGCAGAGGGGGTAACCCCCCTCTGCACTCCCCTGCGTGGAAGATTGTACATACTTCTGGGGTGTAAAGTCTTCATGGGGTATAAACATGGCTGAAAACAAAAGACCTATGAATAAGGAAGATAATTAGGCTCCACAACCAACATAAGCAAGGGGGAATTAGGATCTGTGTACATTTGAGAAAACTGAATGATGCTTTCTTGCATGATCCTTTTCCTACCTCATTTACAGATGAATTTTTGGAGAATGTAGGGGATCAAGAATTTTATTCATTTACAAATGGGTTTTTAGGATATCTTTAGATTAGGATAGCACCAGAAGATAGAAAAAAGACAACATTTTCTATATAATGGGGATCATTGCAGTATACAATTATGCCATTTGGGTTGAAGAATGCACCATAAATTTTTTCAAGGGTATTAGTGGTTTCCTTTAGGGACTTCATTCATAAGTTCTTGGAGGTTTACTTGGATGATTGGACAATGTTTAGTTTACTGAAGGATCATGTGGAAGTGTTGAGACAAAAAATTAAGTGTGCAACAAACATAAAATTGGTGCGATGAAGTTCAATACATTGTGTCTAGGAAATGTAAATGTTGCGCGACGGGATGTGAAATGACTGGAAAAGTGAAAAACTGGTGAACAAAAAAGAAAAGGGTGTGTTAGAGCATTTATGAAAGATTCTGTAAATGGGGAAAAACATGGAAAAGGAAAAATGCTTGTGATGTTTTAGAAAAGGAGAGACAAAGAAAACATGGTGTGAGTAAGTGAGAATTTGTGAAGAACCCAACTGATATCTACAATAGATTCTTTGTGAATTAAGAAAATGGCACTGCCAAAGTTTGGGGGACCCAATTAGTTTGCATGAAGGACCCAAAGCACCAAAATACCACTGGAAGAAACGACTAGAGTGCTTGATGTGGAAGATATTCCAACTACAAAGAATGAATTCATTAGTCTGATGTGGATCAAAGAAGAACATATGGAAGGAGAAGCAACAAAAGTTAACCAAACAACGCAAGGCTGAAACCCAAGGATGAAAGAAAGCCCTATTAAAAAAAACCTATGAGCAACAAACACAGAGGGAGAACAGGGTGAAGATGACTTTGATAACATAGAGTCATATAAACTTGCAGCAGAGGAAAACCAAGAGGTCGAGGATGGACATGAAACATATGAAGAAATGCGGGAAGAAGAAACCCTACAAGAAACAACAATATGGTTGTCAAGGAAAAGGGTAGCAGTGGCATCCACACGCACACAAACACAAAGTTTGTTGTCAGTACCCCACATTTCAGACTTAATCTTCACTATAGAAGATATGCTGGGATGTGTTCCCAAGTTGAGGTATGTCAATCATGATGTGTCATAGATCGCCAAGTTCCAAGAGCTTGCGTAGGAGTTTTATATGGAGAAAAGGGGGTCAACCTCGAGAGGAATCCCGATAATAGAGCCCCAAAAATGGATATCTAGACTTTACAACTCTGGCATTATGAAATCACTGGAAATTCCTCACTTTGTTAGGGGGAAAGACGTAAATGAATGCATCAAACAACTTTTGGTGTGCATACATGGCGGGTTTCTATGGATGGAAATACATGTCCCGATCGATGTCAACCTAATTTATAAGCTAACAGGATGACCAACAGATGGGGTAAGTCTGAAGAAATACCTCGATGATAAAATGAAGGAGAAGGCCATTGCATAGGAAGTGAAGGAAAATTTTAGCATAGACAGAGGCAACAAAGGGTTGATTATTAAGAACATAAATGACCCAACTACCATATTTGTGACAAAGTTGATGACATGCAAACTATTTAGAAAATGACGCAAAGAAGAGGCATCTGCAGGGGTAGTTGCAGTAGCAACGTAGTGTGCAAAGGGTATATTTGTTAGTTGGGTGCCGTATCTGCTCAACCTTTTCTTAGAATACTACAGGGATGAAAATGATGCTGGAATGAAGTTCGATTATTCCTGGATATTGATTTTCATAGCCTTGGAGGCATGGGAAAAACCAAAGTTTTCAATGTTCTTTGAAAGAATAGGAATGGGTGGCACAAAAAGATATGAAACCTTGCGACACAACACAGATGACAAGAAAATAAAATCCAACTCAAGCATTTTTGGCATGTACACTCAAGAGATGCATGAGAACATTATGAATACAAGGATAATTTCACCTGAAGTGGCGAAGGAGCATGAGGGGACAGCCAATTTTAAGGCATCTAGGCATAACACATGGATACAATCTAGAAGAGACCCTAAGAAGGCATATCTAAAGATGAAGTATTGCATTACAATAGAAGAATTCCAGTGGGTACTAGAAGAATGGCCAAATCAATGGAAGGTGCCAGTAGCAGTGAATAAAGGAGAAAAGGGTAAAGAGTGGGCATAAGTTGGCACATCACATAAGTCTATTATCCCAACAACAAATACTAGAAAAGGAGTAGAGCGCAACAAACCTACTATTATAACAATATTTTCCTCACCCTATGCAAACTTGCACATAAGGCCTTTTTCCATTTACCTATGCAGACTTGAAGTACCTTTTTTCAAATCCCAGAGCTAAAAACTTTATTTTTTCACATATTCGTGCCCTACCTATTGTACATCATGTGTATACGTAGGTTGCACCACTACAACCCATGTACATCAAGTTTTGTGCCCAAAATTAAAAAATGGTGTCAGGTTTCCATGTCACGTGATGAGATCCATGATCCTTGATGTTCCATATACTGGAAACATTCTGAATCATCCCTTGAGTTCCACTTGAAGGATATAAATGGGCCAAATCCAATCTATGTAAAAGAGGAGAAGAATTCAACTTTGAGAGCAAATTTACTCTGGAGAAATTATTCACTTCATATTGAGTCTGCATCCCTTAGTCCTTTTAAGTCTGAGCACATTGTTCAGCCCCCAAGATCTTCCCTACTTGATTGAGAACCTCATTGTCTCTCTTATACGAGCTTGTCTTTGGTGGAGAATTGAAGTGGTGGAGCCCCAGCTGGAAGGGACTTGGTTTCTCGGTTCTGAACTGTTTTGTCATGGAAGTTTGTAATTCATTCACTTCTATTGATTACATTTTAATAGAAATACTCTTTTCTTGTCCAATTAATATCTTGCAAATATTTGAATTGTTATTCCATAGGCATATTTGTTATGAATGTTGATGGATTATGCTATTGAATGTGCTAAAATTATATATTATCACCATATGATTTTGTTTCTTGGTTGTTGAGGACAAGTTGCAGGTGTATTTCTTTGATTCAAGTGCTCAACGATGGACTTCATCAAACGTCTGGACAAGGTAGGCCTTTTATCTTGTCTTGCTAGCATATTTGTTTATATAGAATACCTAAGACTAGATTTTATTTCCGCATTCATTTCTATCTGTTGTGGTTTACCCCTAGCCATAGAGATATTTTCCTCGTAACAGAATTGGCGACCATCATGGGGATATAATCTTATTTTATCAGTTTGGAGTGTTTTTCTCCTTTGATTTCTCTCATTTATATTGATTTTATTATCGTCTGACTGCTTGATAGCCTTTGTTCATGCTAAGTCTGAGTTTCTTAGCCTTCTTCTTAGCCTGGCTATGTTTTAACACATATATGCAGGTTTTTACCTGACAGTCACATACATACACATGTTGTCCTCTTGCAAGAGGCGTATATACACGCCTTCCTCCTCAACAGTCATGTACATCACCCTTTGTTTCTTGATTGATGGGTTTGATGATTGCTGGGTAAGTTTTGATGGTTGTTGAGTCTTCTTGGGCCTCTGTTATGACTGTTAAGTGTCTATGGAATGATAGGAAACATTTTTTTGATTGAATTTCTAGGCGATGCCTTTCTCATCATCCTTTTCATTTGATTGTCCTTGCATCTTGGGCTGGGTGTTTTCTTCTTTATATCCTACTTGGTTTGTGTCTGTTTACATACAATAGAGTTTTTATATCAAGTTGTTGTTCAATCCTTGCATTTTCATTATTTTATTGAAAATACAAAAATATTAGGTATTTTACATTGTTGGCATTTGATCTTTTGAGTCCTTATCATTGATCTTAGTACATGTAAATAAATATTGCATATTATTTGGAATTGTGGAACTAATTGAAAATTGCATTTTGAAAAGCATATCATTTATTGGGAATTGAAGTTAGGACTTTGCATTGTATTCATATTCATTTATTTTACTTGCTGAGTCATAACATCATCAGTTTCACGACTACACCTTTTTGAGTAAGCAAGGCCACTAAAAGTAACACTTATAATTTAAAATTGATTAGTAATGATTTTATTTTTCTAGGGTGCAAAGACTAGCTTAGGATTTAGATCCTTGGAATAGGATTTTGTGAGTAAAATTCTCCAAGGTTATTAAATCAACATATGTTTCTTACTAAGGAAGTAGAGAAATACATTTTATAATTGGTGACGTCAGGAGGATCTACTTACATCAGAGTTAAACACGAGGTCGTGTGAGTTTGTTTGAAGTGATATTCCCCCCGATACCTTCTTAGCATCAGATATATTTCTGGGGATCTATTCATATATGGGGATCTTACTAGTACCTTTACCTCTGTGAGAGGCGATGCTTTCAAGGTTTTGGGCTTTGTTACCCTGCCCATATGGTGGATACGACTTATGACTGTTCACTTGTGCATCGTTTATATCGTGGTTTCTTAGTTGCTTGACATAGGTACCACATATGTTACTTGTAGGGGTTATTCTATAGGTACCTTGGGTCATATAAGGGTCGAATAACACACAACCTTTATGGAGGATTACCTTTCCGGGGGGATTTGACCAACTGGTTGTCAAGCCCACGAGGGCCCTTATAAATGATTCTGATACCTCCAATCTTTAGCAGGGAGTCTCAGGCCCCTCTTGGGCGAGACATACCTACTTTAGGGAGGGAGGCTCCTTTCAACCACTTTATCGTGTTTGTGTGCATATTGGCCTTTTGATTTTAATTTGGAGTGCTCTTTGATTATTAGTTGACCTTAGGATTTTATACCATGCCTTGATTTTTCATTATCATGGATAATGGAGTTCCTTTGGCTCCCTCATTTATCGCTACCTCCCCCATGACATTCACTCATTTCATCGGGATGAATCCGTTCATGTTTCATAATGGTATGAAAAATTATGATACTCAGTCCATGCCTTGGGTCACTAATCATTTCTCTCTTAATATGTTGATACATTCATCCAGGGGAATGATGGCTCTGCTATATGCATCTTCATTTGAGAGGAGTCTTATCCCTCAACCGACTCTCACTGTAGGGGGTTGGAATCTCCCCTCTTATGTATCCAATCCTAGCGACGCTTTTTCAGGATCCAATTCTCAAATGGGTGTTTATTATACTTATAACACCTGATCGATGTATCCTTCATTTGATATACCAGTTCCTATGAACACTCTACCCATGACGGGTCTCCATATGTCCTCTGGTATTTCATATGGAGGGAATAAATTTTACGGTACGAGCTACCCCCTCCATGGAACCCCTTCACATGGGGGCAACATGTATCCTCACCTGAATAATACTTATCATGCCTTTATATCCTCACAGACATCTACTTCAGTGACAATGCCAGTACAAACCTTTATGGATCAATTAGGTGGAGCATACTACATTTATGGATAGGGACAATGCGTAAACTAGGACCCTTCCTGGCCTATAATTTCTCACAACCAATATTTCCCAGGACCTTGGTCTGAAATGACACAACTATCTTCCACCATTACTCCAGTCACTACAAGTCATACTCGAATCCCATCACCAACCACTTCCATTCATGTTGGAAATTGGTCAACAACCTCTGCAAGCCATGTTGAAGACCAACAAACAGCTGCTAGAAGTCATGCTGGGGGCCCCACTCTAGTCACCATGAGTCATACTGTCATCACATCTCGAACCTCTATGCATCATGTGGGAGATGAACCACCATCCTCTGCCAGTCATGCTGAGAGCATGTCACCAACCATTGTGAGTGATGTTGGGGGAATTCATACGACTGAGAAGCCTAGACATGTAAGACGTAATCCCAAGTTCCTTTATAGGCTTTGCAAAGGAGATCACCTTAGTATTTTGTTTCCTTCTACTATTGTGGTACAAGAAGTGTGGTCTTTGCCTAAGGCCCTTCGGGTTCTAAGTCATATTTGGTTTCCTAGCACTTCATTTCTCCTTTGATTGACACGAAAGTCATGCCAATGTAATAATCACCTGACACCACTCCTATTTTTTAGGGTGATACATCTCCTAGCCTTGTTGTGTCACATCCTATTCAACCAACGGTTGAAGAAGTGGTCGTACCGATGCAATCTTTGGTCAATCCAATTCTTCTTTTGGAGGGTGATGCATCCTTCAACCATGCCATTAGCATTTCTGGTACTACACCTTCTGAACAAGAGAGAGTTTTAATCTCCCCGAGTACTCTCCCTCCAAGTCTTGGAGAGGTTCCCTTTGAATAGGATGGTCTTGTGGGGTATCAAATTCCTCCTCCTATTTCGTTTTAGGTAAGAGACATTCTCTAATATATCATTGAGAAGGTAACCTCCGCTAGCACTTTATCCTCCTTGACTTGGAGATCTTTAGGTTTTCCCAAGATTGTGTCAGCTATTCATAAGTTGATGACCTTTCAAAGAAATCCTTTTCGTTTGATTGTCCTTGCATCTTGGGCTGGGTGTTTTCTTCTTTATATCCTACTTGGTTTTCCTCTGTTTACATACAATAGAGTTTTTATATCAAGTTGTTGTTCAATCCTTGCATTTTCATTATTTTATTGAAAATACAAAAATATTAGGTATTTTACATTGTTGGCATTTGATCTTTTGAGTCCTTATCATTGATCTTAGTACATGTAAAGAAATATTGCATATTATTTGGAATTGTGGAACTAATTGAAAATTGCATTTTGAAAAGAATATCATTTATTGGGAATTGAAGTTAGGACTTTGCATTGTATTCATATTCATTTATTTTACTTGTTGAGTCATAACATCATCAGTTTCACGACTGCACCTTTTTGAGTAAGCAAGGCCACTAAAAGTAACGCTTATAATTTAAAATTGATTAGTAATGATTTTATTTTTCTAGGGTGCAGAGACTAGCTTAGGATTTAGATCCTTGGAATAGGATTTTGTGAGTAAAATTCTCCAAGGTTATTAAATCAACATATGTTTCTTACTAAGGAAGTGGAGAAATACATTATATAATTGGTGATGTCAAGAGGCTCTTCTTACACCGGAGTTAAACACGAGGTCATGTGAGTTTGTTTGAAGTGATATCCCCCTGATACCTTCTTAGCATTAGATATATTTCTGGGGATCTATTCATATATGGGGATCTTGCTAGTACCTTTACCTCTGTGAGAGGCGGTGCTTTCAAGGTTTTGGGCTTTGTTACCCTGCCCATATGGTGGATCAGACTTATGACTGTTCACCTGTGCATCGTTTATATCATGGTTTCTTAGTTGCTTAACATAGGTACCACATAGGTTACTTGTAGGGGTTATTCTATAGGTACCCTGGGTCATATAAGGGTCAAATAACACACAACCTTTATGGAGGATTACCTTTTCGGGGGGATTTGACCAACTGTTTGTCAAGCCCACGAGGGCCCTTATAAATGATTCTGATACCTCCAATCTTTAGCAGGGAGTCTCAGGCCCCTCTTGGACGAGACATACCTACTTTAGGGAGGGAGGTTCCTTTCAACCACTTTATCATGTTTGTGTGCATATTGGCCTTTTGATTTTAATTTGGAGTGCTCTTTGATTATTAGTTGACCTTAGGATTTTATACCATCCCTTGATTTTTCATTATCATGGATAATGGAGTTCCTTTGGCTCCCTCATTTACCGCTACCTCCCCCATGACATTCACTCATTTCATCGGGATGAATCTGTTCGTGTTTCATAATGGTATGAAAAATTATGATACTCAGTCCATGCCTTGGGTCACTAATAATTTCTCTCTTAATATGTCGATACATTCATCCAGGGGAACGATGGATCTGCTATATGCATCTTCATTTGAGAGGAGTCTTATCCCTCAACCGACTGTCACTATAGGGGGTTGGAATCTCCCCTCTTATGTATCCAATCCTAGTGACGCTTTTTCAGGATCCAATGCTCAAATGGGTGTTTATTATACTTATAACACCTGATCGATGTATCCTTCGTCTGATATACCAGTTCCTATGAACACTCTACCCATGATGGGTCTCCATATGTCCTCTGGTATTTCATATGGAGGGAATAAATTTTACGGTACGAGCTACCCCCTCCATGGAACCCCTTCACATGGGGGCAACATGTGTCCTCACCTGAATAATACTTATCATGCCTTTATATCCTCACAGACATCTACTTCAGTGACGATGCCAGTACAAACCTTTATGGATCAATTAGGTGGAGCATACTACATTTCTGGACAGGGACAATGCGTAAACTAGGACCCTTCCTGGCCTATAATTTCTCACAACCAATATTTCCCAGGACCTTGGTCTGAAATGACACAACTATCTTCCACCATTACTCCAGTCACTACAAGTCATACTTGAATCCCATCACCAACCACTTCCATTCATGTTGGAAATTGGTCAACAACCTCTGCAAGCCATGTTGAAGACCGACAAACAGCTGCTACAAGTCATGCCGGGGGCCCCACTCTAGTCACCATGAGTCATACTGACATCACATCTTGAACCTCTATGCATCATGTGGGAGATGAACCACCAGCCTCTGTCAGTCATGCTGAGAGCATGTCACCAACCATTGTGAGTGATGTTGGGGGAATTCATACGACTGAGAAGCCTAGACGTGTAAGACGTAAGCCCAAGTTCCTTTATAGTCTTTGCAAAGGATATCACCTTAGTATTTTGTTTCCTTCTACTATTTTGGTACAAGAAGTGTGGTCTTTGCCTAAGGCCCTTCGGGTTCTAAGTCATATTTGGTTTCCCAACACTTCATTTCTCCTTTGATTGACACGAAAGTCATGCCAATGTAATAATCACCTGACACCACTCCTATTTTTTAGGGTGATACATCTCCTAGCCTTGTTGTCTCACATCCTATTCAACCAATGGTTGAAGAAGTGGTCGTACTGATGCAATCTTTGGTCAATCCAATTCTTCTTTTGGAGGGTGATGCATCCTTCAACCATGCCATTAACATTTCTGGTACTACACCTTCTGAACAAGAGAGAGTTTTAATCTCCCCGAGTACTCTCCCTCCAAGTCTTGGAGAGGTTCCCTTTGACTAGGATGGTCTTGTGGGGTATCAAATTCCTCCTCCTATTTCATTTTAGGTAAGAGACATTCTCTAATATATCATTGAGAAGGTAACCTCCACTAGCACTTTATCCTCCTTGACTTGGAGATCTTTAGGTTTTCCCAAGATTGTGTCAGTTATTCATAAGTTGATGACCTTTCAAAGAAATCCTGCATGGGAGCCTTGGACTCCCCCATGAAATGCCTTCTAGAAACCCCCCAATGAGTCTTATTTAAGCACTTTTCTGACTTGTTTCGAAAAGCAAAAAGATTGTTGAGTGAACTTGTCTCTTTCACACTCATAAAATGAATTTGAAAGGGCATCTATTTGGTGCAAGTTTATCCCTTTTTCAAACCAAGTAGAATAAGATTAAGAAAAATGACATTTTTTGGCATTAAGCTGTAATTGCATCTCATTCTCTTTCTTGCAGTATTGAGCCGATTGTCAGTTCTTTCTTTTTCATTATAAGCCTCTCACCTCAACATTTTGCATCATCAACCAAGAAGTGCCTTGTTTATATCCTTTGCTTCTTGACACCCTATACCTAGGAGGAAACATTACCCCGAGTGTCCATCTCTCGCATGCATCTCCTTTCATTGAGAATAGGTATGTTCCAATGCTAGAAGTAGTTTGATTACTTGTGACACTTGTTTCCTCCTGTGTATCATAACATTCATTTGACTATGAAAAAACAAAAAAAAAACGGGAGGGAAAAAATATTATCTTATAGTGGCAGCAGTCGTGTCGCCTTTGAACATAGCACAAAATTTTTGAGTCCACATGTCATCAATTTTGGGTTTAGCATGACCTTAGGAAGCTGAGCTCATTACAGAGAGTTTACTCCCCCAACTAGTTACTCTTCCAGTCCCTATGGAGAGTTTGATTGATGCCTCCTGCATCTCAAATTTTCATCATTGAGTCTATGCTACCAGAGTCTTCCATATATCTCATGCTCTCGTTTAAATGATTTCTATCAATCTGTGTCAGCCATTCCTTAGAAATATTGACTTTGCATGTCCGCCATACCCTCAATATGTCTCAGAGTTACATGAATCTTGTACTCCTATTGCGCACCCTCGTCCTACTTTCCTCATTGGTAGGTAACCTTGAACCCAACAATAGACATTTCATCATTGGTCATTGACTGGGTGGTTTCCTTTGTGTTCAACGACAAGAAATATATTCACACATTGGGATCTGTGTGATGTCTTGGATGTCATTATCTCTATTGGTGGTTTCCTCACCTTTGTCAACAGTTTTCCTTATTGGCTGCTATTTAGAGGGTCTTTTTCCTATACCACTTGCACCTGGCACATGCAAAGGACGCACACAGTCGTTGGTTTGTGAACATGTTATTTTTCTGATTTCCTCCAAATCATCAAGCTACTACTTTTTACCTCATGTTGAATGATGAGAGATACCTTAATAATCTCCTTCCAGAGGGTTTCTGTAACACATCTGACCCCTAAATGCTCTTTTAAGGGGGTGGGGCATAATAATTTAGTTTTCCTCTTAATCAAATCCTCCTACTAACTAGCGATGGGATTAACCCCTTTCTAATATATCGGTTGTAGAGGAATTTGAAGCTTCGACACTTCGATGCTTCGATGTTGAATGCCTCTTTACTATCTACGCATGAGACCTCCCGTAGTCTTGAACTCCCGAAGTCCCATAAGCTTGCCATGTGGCTCCAACCATCGAGCCTTTTGGTCTCTCTACAAAAATACACCCCAAATCCTTTGGAGTCCAAAGTGTTGGACTCTCAGATTTTCGGTCACTTCATTAACCACTTTGTCTAGGCGGGCTTGTACCAGGGGCTGACAGGTGTAAGGGGCCATGGGTGACACGTGTCATGTTCCAATGGGTCTATAGGGTATGTGATATGCACGAATCCAAGTGACATGTGGCACTTCAAAATTGGGCCCACGTCACCCTGGGTGATGTCACTACACTACATCACTTCAGACTAATCATTCTTCATTCCCTTCAATCTCATAGCCAAGGTAGGTCCATGTAACCCTTGTATCAATGGCCTTTGCTACTTCGTAACTTCGACATTAAAAGGTTTCATGGTGAAAACTTATCCTTTCTCTCAGAGTAGTCAACACCAAATTGACCATGGGGTAGATCCAATGATTATAGAGGGATCCAATGTGCCCTCAAATCAACAGTTCCCATCACTTTGTCATTTCAGCCTTAGGGGATTTTGTTGTGTAGTCTCCAGTTTTCTCCTGGAGTATGTCAGCACTGGGCTGACCACAGCCTAGATCTGACGGTTAGGAAAATTCCTGAAACATCCTTGAATCAATGGCTCTCATCACTTCGAGCTTCATATCTTATCAAAACACCACACCTCAAATTTCCCAGAGTGCCCAGTATCTGGACTAAAGGATTTAGCACCATGCACCCCATGTATATCGACAACTGAGAGGGATGCCAGAGGATCTGTAGATCCATGGTCCACATCACTTCGCGAATCTGGCCTTCGAGAGTTTTGACATTAAAACACCCTTATCCTCTCAAAGTGGTCAACGTCGGGCTGACTACATCGTAAATCCGACAGTTGGCATAGTTCCCAGGCATCCTCAGATCTACAGTCCTGGACACTTCGTGGCTTCATCCTTTGGTGTTTCTAGATTTACTACCACTCCATTCTCTTGAAACAAGACTTCACCAAAGTACCCTATGTGGGTCCCTTCTCCTGAATGATCGGATGACAAGTGAGACTCCTAACGATCACCCCCCAAATATATGACTCTCCTTTACTTTAGAACTTCAACGTTCGGGGAGTTTGATGCTATAGCATCTCCATTCTCTTGAAGTGGAAATTCACCAAAGTCATCCCGATGTAGATCCAATGGTTGAGGGAATCCCCCAAACTTCAGAATCGGTGGCTCACGCTACCTCACAATGGGGAGATGGATCTCGGTATAGTTGGTAAGACAGGTTCATCTAGCCACCAGGGAAACCGCCCAACGCTGGTAAACCTTACAGGTTACCATAGTTCTCGGTCACCTTCGACCGGTTTGTGACTATTAGGGCCAACAATACTCCGAAGTCCCAAGATTTCGGATCTCCTAAGACATAAGGAATTAGCTCCCTTAGGCTTAGCCTAGGGTTCCTAGGGTTTGGTCATATGGGTCCTTCTAAACTCTTAGGAGTTAAAAATGAATCTCTTCATCGTGAAGTTGTTAAAGAATTGGGCATGATATCCTGGTCACACAGTAAGGAATATGAAAAATATATCCTCTTCAGATGGATAGGACTAGATTGACTCGATACTTCCTATCTCAGTCATCCTACCAGTTTACATCCCATGACACCTCGAGGGATAAGATGGGGCATATGTATGATCAATCAAAAGCATGAATTCACAAGGAGATAAGTGCACACACATAACTTAACCATTCAATACATAAACCATCTATAGATAGATAAACACATGCATTCATCCATTATCCCATTTCAATGCATAAGGTATGAAAACACTTATCAAAACCAAATGACGTGATGCGACTGCTGAAAGGGTGCTTGTTTCCACCCAACCATAGGCTCAGTCACTCCTAACAGATTTACCACTGGCCACCCCCCGAGCTAGACCACAATGCTATGAGAAAGAATCCTTTCTTCCGGCTCAGCAACAGTTAGGGATGAAGGTTACTCTCCTCCTCCCAAAGGATCTTGGCAACAGATTTTTTATGTACCAAGCAAGGAGGTCTTCCTGAGTACTTCCTCAGTCACTCACTAACCTTGTTTATCAACCTATATCATAACCTTGCTAGCCACTTCCTGCGACCAGAACATGCTCTATTTTTTAGTTCTTCCTTGAACCCCGATAGCTTATTCCCTCGTCTCTACACTCTTCATAGGTTTTTCCTCTGCCCACCACGCCTTCCTTTCTTTCCTTCGTCAACAATATTGTGTGTGGCCGAAATTATGAGTCCATGGTCAGGTATAAAAGCCTTATAGATGGGATCTCTGCCCCATCCTCTCATTAAATCTTGAGGAGGTATTCCGACCTACTAGCCTGACTGGAATTCATTCCCGGGTCAGAGGACTGTTCTTATCCTGAGAAATTAAATCTAGCAAGGTACTAGTTTGGTGGGGGTTATCTCAACCATTCCTGGATCCCCTCACCATCTCTTTCATAGAATCTGTGGTATCTCTTTGCAAACCCCCCTTTCATCAATTATGAAACACTTATGCATTTTCTATTAATAACATCAATTACATTCATTGACCTTTTATACAAAGGTCCATCAAATCAAACATTCACACATATTGAGTTTTCCATAGTCTCTTGGAAAATATAGTTATATTTACAAACTGGGGGAAACAAGGGTGTTACAATCCCATCCCCCTTAAATGAACATCATCCTCGATGTTATATCTATCAAAGTGCTCTATATATACAAAAGTAAACAATAATGGATATGCATGTCTCATGGAATCCTTCATTTCCCATGTAACCTCATCTGGGCCAAAGTGTTTCCATTGCACCTTTACCTATGCAATGGTTCAGTTCCTGAGTGAGGTTTCCTTCCTGTCTAGTATGCATTGAGGTTATGGTAGGAATTATCCCTCTGAATCCACCTAAATCACAGACCAGTCAATTATATGATTAGAATCATGTACACATTTCTTCAATAATGAAACATGGAAAACATTATGTGCCTTCACTATGGGAGGGAGTGCTAGACTATAGGCTACAAGTCCCACTCTATCTGAGATTTCAAAGGGTCCACAATACTAGGGTGCCATCTTTGTAAAGGATCCCATTATCAAGGAACTCTTCCTGGGCCTAAATATGAGATATACATGGTCTCCTATCTTGAACTCTCTAGGAGTTCTCTTTCTGATAGCGTAACTCTTCTGTCTATCCCGAGAAGTTTTCAGATTTTTATTTATCTGAATCACTTGTTGTTCCATTTTTTTCATCATGTTGGGTCCGATTGTAATTCTATCCACTAGATTACTCCATTTGATTGGAATCTTGCACTGTCTACCATAGAGGGCTTCAAAAGGGCTCATCTTCAATGACTCTTGATAATCATTGTTGTAGGAAAATTCTACCAATGGAAGGTAGTCTTCCCACTTCTCAGGCTGATGCATTACATGCATCCTTAACATGTCTTCTAATACTTGTTTTACTCTTTCTGTCTGTCCATCATTTTGAGGGTGATAGGCTTTGATAAACAAATTTAGTCTCAAAACCAACCATCAAGGATTTCCAAAATCTTGAAGTGAATTTTGTGTTTGTCAGATACAATATCCCTAGGCATGCCATGCAGTCTGAATATCTACTTCATGAATATTTTTGAAATATCTATTCCCTTACAAGTTGACTTGACAGGAACCACGTGAGCAAACTTTCTTAATTTGTCCACAACTACCATGATGGCATCATTTTACTTGGCCGATTTTGTTAATCCGGTGACGAAATCCATTGAAATGTTTTCCCATATCCATTATGGAATTGGTAGAGGCTGTAAGAACCCTACTGGGTGTCGGTGTTTTTCCTTAACTTGCTGGAATTCTAGACAGTTAGATAGATAGTCAACTATGTCCTTTTTCAATCCAGGCCAATAGAATTTTTTCCTAGTGGTTGTGATTATTTTTTGATAACATGGATGACCATTATATGGTCTCTTGTGTAGTTCATCTATTATGAACCTCTTCAAGTCATCAAAACTTGGAATATACAATATGTTTCTGTAGGTCAACAAGCCTTCATCAAGCATCTAATAGCCTTCATACTTTATCCCTATGGGATCTTTCTTTAGGTATGATGTCATGGTCTTGAAAAATGCATATGTTTCTTGTGCATTCTTGACTCTCTCCTTGACATTCGTTTCACAGGTGCTCACCGTTGCCAGGTGAATAATTTTCATACTTCTTATAAGGGCATCAACCACCTTGTTTTCCTTTCCTTTGATGTGTTTGATTTCGAAATCAAACTCACTAAGGAGAGCCATCCACCTAGCTTTCCTAGCATTGAGTTTTGGTTGATCAAACAGGTGCCTTAACCCACAATGTTTCGTCAAAAGTACAAATCTCCTACCCAGGAGTTAATGCCTCCACATTTTTAAAGCATGCAATATGGCAGCCAATTCTAGATCATGGGTCACATAATTTATTTCATGCTCATTCATTTTTTTGGATTCGTATCAAATTACACGTCCTTCTTGCATAAGGAATCCTTTGAGTCCTTCCTTACAAGCATCTGTACACATGAGGAAGTATTTATTAGGGTCTGCAATATTCAGCATAGGTGCATGGGTTAGAAGGTATTTCAGTTCTTGAAATCTTCCTTTACATTCTGATGTCCAAGTAAATTTAACCCCCTGTTTTCTGAAGGGTAGTGATTGGACAACCAATTTTGGAAAATCCTTTTATGAACCTTCTATAGTATCCTTCTAAGCCCATAAAGGATATGATATCAGATACATCCTTTGGGGTAGGCCATCCCATGATAGATCTGATCTTGTCAGGGTCTACTTCCACTCCTTCAGAAATAACATGGCCTAAGTAATGGACTTGCTTCTGGAAAACATCACACTTGTTGAACTTAGCATAGAGCTGATGCTATCTTAGTACTTGAAGCACTAGTTTAAGATGTTCTTCATGCTCCTCTCTATTATTTTATTAGATTAGGATATCATCAATGAAAACTAATACAAATCTATCTAGGAATTTTCTGAGTACATTATTCATCAGTCACATAAAAGTGGTGGGGGCATTGGTTAATCCAAATGGCACCATCGCAAATTCATAGTGACCATATCTTGTCCTGAAGGTTGTTTTGTGGATGTATTCATCCTTGATTCATAATTGATGGTATCCAGACCTTAAGTCAATCTTTGATAAAATGGAAGCATCCCTTAATTGGTCGAACAAGTCATTGATTCTTGGTAAGGGATACTTGTTCTTTATGGTTGTCTTGTTGAGTTTTCTATAGTCTATGCATAGTCGGAGTGTGCCATCTTTATTTTTCACAAACAAGGCTATTGATCCCCATGGAGACACGTTGGGATGGATGTATCCTTTTTCCATCATCTCCTTTAGCTGTAACTTGAGCTCAACTAGCTTTGGTGTACTCATCCTATAGGGCATTCTAGACATTGAAACTAGTCCCGGTGCAAGTTCTATCGAGAAGTCAATGTCTCTTCTCAAAGGTAGACTCGGTACATCTTCTAGAAACATGTCTTTATACTCTATTAATATGGGGTGGTCATATAGGTTTGGTTTGTCATCTTCAATAGACTCCAACACGTGTATTGCATATAAAGGACATCCCTTTCTGCAAAAAAAATTCATTTGAGGGGATGATATTCGTCTCACTGAGACATGCTTCTAAATCCCTTGGAGGGTTATATTTCTCCCTTCTTAATTTTCACATTCCAAAGTTTTATGGTAACAATCCGACTTGGTTTTATAAGTGGCTAACCAGTCCATACCAACCAACAGGTCATAAGATCCTAGGGGAAGTATGTTAAGGGTCGCTTGAGTGGGAAATCCATCCATAATGAATTGGCAAGTTGGTATGAACTCTACTACATTTCTCTTGGTTCCAGTGGCTAGTTTTACCAACCATGTCTTAACATGTCTAACTGGTTGTAGTTTACACTTATCAATAGTCTGAGGGGCAACATAACTCAAATTAGAACCAATTTCAATTAAAATAGAAACTAGATGGTTGGTGATCATACTTTACATCTCCACCACCGAAGCTTGGTGGTTAGATTGTTTTTTATCCAAGTTTGCATAAATTTGTGGCATGCTCCTAGCCACATCATTGACTGTGGTAGATTATTGAATGTTGTAGACTCTCCTACTTTTCTATTGTATTTGTGGACAATCTCTCAACAAATGTTCTTCTCCACAACCCCAACATTTTAAGGGTTCTTTATTTGGGTTATCATTCTTTCCTGGGGTTTCTCCAAAAGGTTTATTTCCACTCTGATAGGGGAAATTTTGTTGATACACACTTCTATTAGGAAGGCTCATTCTAGGACCCTTCCCATAGTTCTTAAATCTTGATAACTTAAACCCCTTCTTCTTGAATCCCGAACTAATCTTCTTCTTCTAGTCCTTGTGAGTTTTTGTCTACCTCCCAAACCGCTCATAACAATACCTTTCCTTCCAGATAGTATCTTCTAAGGGATTTGGCTCACCAAACTCAATCCTGTCCTGGTAGGACTGAGGTAACTCACAAATAAATCACTGCACTTTTACCTTTTAATCTTTTATGTAGGGTACATACCTTATCAACTCAAGGAATTTACTGATATATTCCTCTATGGTGAGTTTTCCCAGCCTGAGTTCATAGAATGCCTTAGTATTCCCATCAAAGTATTTCTTTGATAGATACTTATTCTTGAAGTATTTCACAAATTATTTCCATGATAAGTCCTTCTCATGGATTCCTTTCACATTCCTAAGGTATTCCCACCAAATGGAATCCTTTCCATTCAGGTTGAAGATGGTTATTTGATCCTTCAAGTTTTCAAAGTAGTCATGGACTATGAAGTACTTCTTTAAACTAAGCAGCCAAGCTTCTGCCTCTTCCCCTTTCTTAATCTCTCCATCGAAAGAGGGTGGTCTGTATTTCTTAAATTCTTCAGGATCACGACCTTTAGAATGCTTTCGCTTCTTTCCTTTCTTTTGAGAATGCGAGTTAGTTGTTTTACTAGAAGAACCCTCAGAGTTTCTAGTTTCCTTTCCATAGGTCTCTCCCGATGAATGTCCCCTGCCTCCAGGTTGGGCCTTCCTTGAGGTACTCCTCCTAGTGTGGCCACTTATGGGACCATGTGTTCATATCTCAGGTGGACTTGACTTCTCTTCATATGTCGTCGGTCCACATGACTGGTTGGGGGTCCATGTTGTAGCTGCCTCTGTATGTCAGATAAGCTTTGGAACAAGACTGCATTGATTTTTTTATTTTTTTTTCTTGCTCCTTTATCAATCAATCATTGTCGGCCTTGCAACTCTATAATTCGGCCATGAGGCTCCTTATAGTTTCATCTGGATCCGGAGGGGTTTCCACCGCCCTCTTTTTGTCAGATTCTTCATCTCTATTGTGGGACCCATCCCCCACTTCATGGCATGTCACCATCATTTATAATTGTAGTTTCCCATGATTTATTGACTGCTTGAGTGATGGAAAAACACTTACTATTAGCTAACAATCTATTAGTTTATGAAAAACACACAATTCATATTTTCTAAATACACACACACAACAAAAAGTTTCATTCTTTTCTTCAGTAAAGGTTTAACCAGACTATTTAGGAAAGAGGTAAGATATGGTGTCACCCTTAAGATTCCTTTGAATATGGTTTTTAAGTGAATCCTCCATGATCCCAAGGAAGCAAAGTGTTGTAACCATTCTCTAATACCAATTTGTAAAACACCCGACCCCTAAATGCTCTTTTAAGGGGGTGGGGTATCATAATTTTGTTTTCCTCTGAATCAAATCATCATATTAACCAATGGCAGGCTCAACCCCTTTCTAATATATCGATTGTAGAGGAATTCAATGCTTCAGTACTTCGGTGCTTCGGTGTTGAACACCTCTTTACTATCTACACACGAGACCTCCCGGAGCCCCGAAGTCCTGAAGTCCCATAAGCTTTCCACGTGGCTCTGGCCTTTGGGCCTTTTGGTCTCTCTACAATACTACAACCCAAATTCTTGAGAGTCTGAAGTCCTGGACTCCCGAAGTTTTAGACACTTCATCAACAACTTTGGCTAGGTGGGTACATACCAGGGGCTGACACATGTGAGGGGCTAGGGGTGACACATGTCACGTTCCAATGGGTCTATAGGGTATGTGATACACACAATTCTGAGTGACACGTGGCACATAAAACTTGGGTCCACATCACCATGGGTGATGTCACTGCACCACATCACTCTAAAATGATCATCCTTCATGCCCTTCGATCTCGTGGCCAAGGTCGGTCCACGTAACCCTTGGATCAATGACCTATGCTACTTCGTAACTTCTGCATTCATGGGTTTCATGGTGCAAAATTCTCCTTCATCCCAGAGTATTCAATGTCGAATTGACCATGGGGTAGATCCAATTATCATAGAGGGATCCAATGTGCCCTCAAATCAACCGTTCCCATCACTTCGTTGTTTCGGCCTTCGAGATTTTACCATGTAGTCTGTTGTTTTCTCCCAGAGTAGGTCAGCACTGGGCTGACCAAAACCTAGATCTGATGGTTAGGAAAAGTACCAAAAAATCATCGAATTGATGAATCCATCACTTTCGGATTCGGAGATTATCGACACACCACACCTCAAATTCCCCAGAGTCCTCAGTCTTCGAACTAAAGGATATAGCACCACGCATCCCCTGTATATCGAGGACTGAGAGGGATTTTGAAGGATCTTTAGAACCATAGTCCACATCACTTCATGACTCCAACCTTCAGGAGTTTTGACATTACAACACCCCTATCCTCCCAAAGTGGTCAATGCAGGGATGACTACATCATAAATTCGACTGTTGAGATAGTTCCCGAAAATCCTCAGATCTATGGTCCTGGTCACTTCACTGCTTCGACCTTTGGGGTTTCTATCTTTACTACCACTCAATTCTCCCAAAAAAGGACTTCACCGAAGTATCATGTGCGGGTCCCTTCTCTTGAATGATTAGATAATAGGAGAGGCTCCTAATGATATCCCCCCCAAATCTACGACTCTCCTTTACTTCGTAACTTCAGTGTTCGGGGATTTTTATGCTATAACATCTCCATTCTTCTAAAGTGGAACTTCGCCGAAGTCGTCTCGGTGTAGATCCAATGACTGAGGGAATCCTTCTAAGTTCATGATTGGTGGCTCACGCTCCCTCGTGATGGGGATATGGATCCCTGTATAGTCAGTAATATAGGTTCATCTAACCACCAGGGAAACGACCCAACACTGGTCAACCTTACAGGTTACCGTAGCTCTCAGTCACCTTCAGTCGGTTTGTTACTATTAGGGCAAAAAATACTTCGAATTCCTGGGCTTCTGGAGCTTTGAAGCCAAAAGGACTTAGCTCCTTTAGGCTTAGCCTAGGGTTCCTACGGGCTGGTCATATGGGTCCTTCTAAACTCTCACGAGTTAAATAAAAATATCGTCATCGTGACGTTGTTAAAGACTTGGGAATTATATCCAGGTCGCATAGCAAGGAATCTGAAGAAGATATCCTCTTCATACATATAGGGCCAGATTGACTCAATACTTCCTATCTTGGTCGTCCTATCGGTTTACATCCCATGACACCTCGAGGGATAAGTTGGGGCATATAGACGATCAATCAGAAGCATGAATTCACAAGGTGATAAGTGCACACACATTACTTAACCATTCAATATAAAAACCATCTATAGATAGATAAACACATGCATTCATCCTTTATCCCATTTCAATGCATAAAGTATGAAAACACTTATCATAACCAAACGACGTGATGTGAATGTTGAAAGTGGTGCATGTTTCCACCCAACCATAGGCTCAGTCACTCCTAATTTATTTACCACTAGACACCCCCAAGCTAGACCACGATGCTCTGAGATAGAATCCTTTCTTCTATCTCAATGGTAGTTAGGGACTGAGGTTACTCTCCTCCTCCCACAAGATCTTGGAAATGGGTTTTCTCTATACCAAGAAAGGAGGTATGCTTGAGTACTTCCTCGGTCACTCACCAGCCTCGTTTATCAGCCTATATCCTAACCTTCTAGCTACTTTCTGTGACCAAAACATGCTCTTTTTTTCAATTCTTCCTTGAAAGATGAGAGCTTAGTCTCTTGTCTTTGCACTCTTCGCAGGTTTTTCCTCCACCCACCATGCCTTCAATTCTTTCCTTCCTTAGCAAGATTGCATATGGTCCAAATTCTCACTCTGTGGTCAGGTATGAAAGCATTACATATGGGCATCCTGCCCCATCTCCTAATTAACTCTTGAGGAGGTCTTCCCACCTAATATCTTGACTGTAATTAATTTCTGGGTCAGAGGACTATTATGATTATGAACAATTAAATCCAGCAAGGTATTGGTTTGGTGGGGTTTATCTCAACCATTCCTGGTTCCCCTCACCATATATTTCATAGCATCCATGGTTTATCTTAGCAAACCCCCCTTTCAACAGTTATGCAATGCTTATCCATTTTCTATTAATAACATAAATTACATTCATCAACCTTTTATACAAAGGTCCATAAAATCAAACATTCACACATATTGAGTTTTCCATAGTCTCTTGGCCAATATAGTTGTATTTACAAACTGGGGAAAAAAAGGGTGTTACAGTATCCTTCCATCAACTTCATCCCATCTATTCTGGAGATGAGAGCTAGATTCTTATGAGTACCTAGAGGCTTGCAGTCATTAGTGGAAGTTTCTCTCGCCATCGACATTTGGGAATACGTCAATGTCTCCTGATTGATTTATTCTTCATGTATTCAACCCCGACACTTCTATTCACACTTGTAAGAATGTACTCGGTGCCTTGATATCTACTTTCATTATCGGTAGGTTGTCTCACGTTTTTTAACGGTATACCTCAATGATTGGTAATCAAACGAAGTCTCATTGTGTTTGACCTCATATTATTTATTCACACGATGTAGACTTGCACCTTTGGCAGATTTTGTAGAAGACTTCAAGACATCAATTTATAGTCACAGATTTCTTGAGTTGTTGCTACCTTTCATTGGACTAGTACCTATGTGAATTCAATGATCATGGGATATTAGATTGTACTCCATTGTATACATATATCTTTAGATTTATTTTGAGACTCATTTTACTGGGCCTTGTCCGTGACTATGACAGCCTCTGCAATGTAGCCACCTTTGTATTGCCTATTCATGGCCATGGATAGTTGTTTGGTATATTTTCACATGGATTTGCAGTGTAATTCAAATTGGTATCCATGTGTGAAAAGTCAATACAGATTTTAATATTCTCATGAGCAACTAGTTATTCCATCTAGGTCCCCATTACTCTACTTCTGGTTCTTATAATGCATTTCAACAATCGCAGATACTCCTCTAAACTCGCACATTAGGGGGCATCTGTTATAGCAAGAGTTTCCTCACCCTATGCAAACTTGCACAGAAGGCCTTTTTTCCATTTCCCTATGCAGACTTGAAGTACCTATTTGCAAATCCCAAAGATAAAAGAATTATTTTTCCACATTTATATGCCCTACCTATTGTACAACATGTGTATACACATGTTGCACCACTACATCCTGTGTACACCAGGTTTTGTGCCCAAAATTAAAAAAATGGTGTCATGTTTCCATGTCACGTGACGAGATCCATGATCCTTGACCTTCCATATACTGGAAACATTTCGAATCATCGCTTCAATTCCAATTGAAGGCTATAAATGGGCCAAATCCAAGCTATGGAAAAGAGGAGAAGAATTCAACTTTGAGAGCAAAGTTACTCTGGATAAATTATTCACTTCATATTGAGTCTACATCCCTTTGTCCTTTTAAGTCTGAACACATTGTTCATCCCCCAAGCTCTTCCCTACTTGATTGCGAACCTCATTGTCTCTCTTATATGATCTTGCCTTTGGTGGAGGATTGAAGTGGTGGAGCCCCAGCTGGAAGGGACTTAGTTTCTTGGTTTCGAACCGTGCTGACATAGAAGTTTGTAATTCATTCACTTTTGTTGATTACATTTTAATAGAAATACTCTTTTCTTGTTCAATTAAAATCTTGCAAATATTTGAATTGTTATTCCATAGGTGTATTTGTTATGAATGTTGATGGATTATGCTATTGAATGTGATAAAATTATATATTATCACCATATTATTTAATTTCTTGGTTGTTGAGGACAAGTTGTAGGTGTATTTCTTTTAGTCAAGTGCTCAACGGTGGACTTCATTGAACGTCTGGACGAGGTAGGCCTTTTATCTTGTCTTTCTAGCATATTTGTTTATATAGCATAACTGAGATTAGAGTTTATTTCTTCTTTCATTTTCGTCTGTTGTGGTTTACCCCTAGCCATAGAGAGATTTTCCTCGTAACACCTATAGTTATAGGTACTGCAATAAAGAAACCAATGAATAAGGAAACCGTACTAAGAGTCTTAGTGCTAGGAATTGATAACCCAGAAAGAAAAAATGGGGAAGCATAGAAGAAAGATGAACTCCTAACCCAGGAAACAAGGAATAGAAACATACCAAAGGCAACGAAACCTGCATAGACAGAAAAGAGGAAATAAACCATGCAAATGGGAGAAAAGAAAAAGAAGATGAAGGAACAAAACAATCCCATTGAGCTCACAATCATAGAAGACGACACAGAGTTAGTAGTTGATAAGGTGCAAAACCGAGGAGAAGAATCACTTTATGTCACAGAATCTCAAAGAGAAGAACTCGTGAATACTATCATGGAAGTTAAAAATGTTATGGAGATATTACAACTCACTGTCACACAACAAAGAAGTGCAGTGTAGCAGGTACCAATACATGAAGAAAGAGACACAGTACATACAAAAATATTGGCTAGCACAATGTTTCAGATAAGTTAGAGCATGTTACAAGTAGATGAGGAAACCATGTAGAGACCTTTGAAGGATGTGGAATAGTTGGACTTGGAATTATCCAAGATCCTAACAAAGGCATTATATAAGTTGTAGATCAACATGGAACAAGAAGTTTAATCTAGATCCAGGATGGATGAAACAAACCTGGAGACAACCAAGGAAGAGAAGGAGGTGTTGGAGACAGTCCTCAAAGAATTTCAGATTGAACAAGAGGAGGAAAAATGGTGCACACATAAATTGGAGAAAATACTTGAGGAATTATTTTAGACAATCCCATATAGAGCACTAGTAGGAGAACTCAGCGCAGAAGAAAATCTAAAGAGGATAGCGTAGACGATTGAGGGATATAAACATGAGATAGTCGAATTGGTTTTGAAGATGACACCAACCAAACCTCCATAGGTCATATCAGAGAGGGAGAAGTAGGAAACATAACAAATGGATAGTATTGCGTTGGAAGTCAAAGAAATTAAAAAATTTACGAAAGGACCACGTAGATATGGATGAGCCTAGCATAAGATGAAAGGATCCAATAGTTGGATCAGAAGGAAGAAAAGTTGAATTCCACAATCTAGTATTTGAAGTAGAGACAAACAAAAATGACCATTTCAGATAGGCTCAAAAGCACGAAGGAGATGAAAATCTTGTAGCCAGAGGTAAGGGTTGTGCAAGAGGAAAAGCAAGCACGACATAATTAGTTGGAGCCACTCTAGGAGAAAGCTAAAAAGATGATAGAAAATCTAGATACAGAAAAGGGAAGGCTTGAACAAATTCACTCGGAGAGTCTAGAAGTACTAAAGGAGAAAATAACAGTGTAGGCAGTGGAGACCCTGACACAGAAGAGTGCATAGGAAAAGAACCAAGTGGATGAACTAGCAAAGAAGTTCTAGGCATTGGAGAAATCAGTGCAGGAGACATAGAATTCCTGAGTGGCTTGGGATGAGCCTCAGGTTAGTGTTGGGGGCCTGTTGGAGCAGGAAAATTTTGGGTTCAATGTAGTAAACGAGGATAAGAGCTAATAAATGGACCAAGTAAGAAGCGCGTGATAGTAAAAAAGGGAAAATAGTGCGACAACAGGACAAAGGAATCAATGCACCAGGAAAGAAGGAATACCATCCCAGAGTCAAAGAAATAAAGAGTTGGATCGAATACCAACCATGCGAAAGGTAGTTAGAAAGTGGACAAGTTGAGTCCACCTAGAATTAGGGTTTTTGATTCATAATGTACAGGTTTTTACCCATTTTGTAGTATAAATAGAGGAAGTATGAGGCAAATAGGGGAGAATCGGTCAATTGTGGAGTATCACTTTTGTAGGAGTGAAGTACTTTGAGCACCTTTTTAGTCTTAAGTCAAATTATTTGTTTATTGAGAGCTATCGAGATCAGATGGAGTCAATGTTGATATGAAATTGAGGGTCATCGAAATTCATTGAATGTCTGGATGAGGTAGTCCTTTTATCTTGTCTTGCTAGCATATTTGTTTATATAACATACCTGATATTAGATTTTATTTCTACAGTCATTTCCGTCTATTGTAGTTTACCCCTAGCCATAGAGAGATTTTCCTCGTATCACCTATAGTTATTGGTACTACAACAAAGAAACCAAGGAAGAACGAAACCGTACTAATAGTCTTAGTGATAGGAACTGACGACCCAGAAAGAAAAAATGGGGAAGCATAGAAGAAAGATGAAATCCTAACCCAGGAGACAAGTTGATGCAGGAGCATCGCTCAAAGCCAGCTACGTGCCATCCAGCCAGCACATCAAAGTGCACATTCAATGGAAGGAGAGAGGTGCAGCCCTCTCATTTTTCAAAATTTTCAAATTGTATTAAATGTTGTAAGGCTAGTAGAGCTAAAAGCCATGCATGTGCGCAGGCTTTAGTTAAAGTTTCCCTTAAATGGTTGTAAGGTTGAGATCTAGATCTGATTTGGACTAGACAGCCATTCAATGTAATTGAATGTAAATTAATGAGAGTTGGTGAGATGGAGGGAAACGCTCGAGGAGCCCCCTTTTGTAAAAGGATCCTTTGTATCTGTAGGAGTTAGTCTGCAGAGAAGGAGAGTAGAAGAAGAGAGAATAGGTTAGAGAGGAGAGGAAGCCATGAATTTGTTACAGTCCTAGCTCGAACACATTGTAAAGAGACATTTCATATTAATACAATCAGAGCAGTTTTTCCTGCATGTTATTTTGTGTTTGTTGATGAATGTATTTATGTGCTTATGATATGCTGTAGATGTGTGTTAGATGTGAATTTGCATGGATAGATAGATTTTTCTATCTGCGGGTTTACTGATTTTACATCTGGTTCTTTGTGGCTTCATGTAAGAGGTTGCATGACAGAACACTGCGGGTTCTGTAAGCCAGTGCATACAGTGCACTTCTAAATTCTGCAGAATTTAGACAAAGACGTGCCAGGAGGGTGCACCAGAGGAAGTCATTCACTCAATCAAGACACCTCAAGGTTGCTGAACACCTTAGAGGTAAGACTGTGCAGAGGAAGGCATAGAGATAACAGAATCACTAAGGGTTATGTGGAAGCTCTGCCAGGAGGGCATTGAGCAAGTGCATAGTGTGCAGAGAAGAAATCCATTCTGAGTTCAGAGGAAGGAGAAGTGTCAAGGAGGAAGACACTCACAGAGTCGTTAAATACTCTATTTGTTCAGAAAGGAGTGCTTGAATGAGAGGCTGCCAAGAAGGCACCAATCTCCATTTGAAGGAGAAGGCAAGGGTCGAATCCCTTAGAGGTTCGAGCAGGGAAATCTCAGAATGGATAACACAATTATGTGCAGGGACCTTGGAAGGAGTGTAGAGGTTGAGAAACCTTTTGAGGTTTTAGAGTGAACAAATCTCAGGAGGACAGCGTTTCTATAACACAGACGAGACCCAAAGGAATCAAGCTTGCAAGAGGAAGAGTCGAGGGTCAAGACCTTCAAGACTTAGAAAATCTTCTAAGTCAAAAAGCCAAGAAAGCTCAGGAGGAAGAGAACAACTACCATTGGGTCAGGCAGAGGATGAGATCTAGATCATCGGAGTCGACGTCCAGGCACATAGAAGAGAAAACAGGAGATTAGATCTAGGTTGTTAGATCTGGCACCAAGGACCGATAGCCATCGAATCCGGGAGAAGTTGCAAGGGGTTTAATCCCTGGGAAGTTGCACAGAAGGGAAGAACGGACAACAAAAACTTCAAGGGAGAAGTGTCGAGTTGCCATGAACCATTGGATTAGAACCTCCGTGTGGTATCGCGTATCGAGGGTTCGGGGTTGAAAGAATTTCTTTTCAATTGTAGAAGTCGCGAAGTGTCGAGTGCCGAGGGTTCATGTGAACATGGGTCACATCCGTTAGGTGGGGACCGCGTGGTCGACAGGTGGCATAACAACAAGCACCCAGAGAAAAGTGGGCGCGGGTGACAAGTGGAGGACACACATCACTTGGGAAGGAGTCAACCCATTGTTGACTTATCACATCTCGTGGATTTTCAAAGGAGGGGCATGAGGGTTCAACAATCCAACTCACAAGGTCGTGAGTTGCAAGTAGAGCTAGCACTTAGCCCTAGCCAGTGGTTATGTGTGGAAGGCGCTAACAAGGAGGAGCCATACTTGTATCACATTCTTGGGTATCAAAGGTTTGGAGAATGAGGAGTCAAGGTCATCGACTCACGAACTCGCGAGTTGCGAGAGGCGCTTGCGCTAAGGCTCGGTTGTGGTTACATGGAGATGTAAATCTCATGCCTAGTGTTAAGTTACACAGGGCAAGTTTTCATGAAGGATCTATGGATCGGATTTGTGAGGTTCCAATAGGGATCTGAGGGAGCCGCTTTGACTCGAGGAGAATTTAGAATGATCCTGAGCGGATCTCGGCCCGAGGGTCGGGGGTCTGCATCAAAGTGGTATCAGAGCTAACAGATTTTCTGTTTGCATATCATAGACAAGAGGAGGACTGTGAAGGGATATAGTCTGATACCATCAAAGTGGTATCATAGCCTCATTCTATGTCTGTATACTATAGGTAGAAGGAGGTAGAAGGAAAAGAAAACAATACTCTGATATGCAAAAAGTGGTATCAGAGCTTGTTTTTGTCGGTATATTGTAGGCAGAGGGAGCCAGAGGAAATGGAAGACAAAGTGTTGAAGCTCTGTGATGATTGTTGCAAAGTGCGCAACAGTCAATAGACAGTCAGGAGGACTGTAAGGAAAGGCTGGAAGCACTCACGGTTGCAGAGTGATAGCAACAAGTTTTCCAGGAGGGCAGACAGGAACATGAAAATGGCTACTGAAGACCATGGATGCGGTGGAAAGAAGAACCACCAGTAGTAGAGAAAATATGAAATGGATAAAGAACTTGCTGAGATAAGGGCGAGGATGGAAGAGCTTGCATTGCGGATAAAGAAGGATGCAAAGACACATTGGGTGTATGAATGGCCTCTGAGGAGGAAAGCAAAGTGGCCAGTCAAGAAATTGTTGGCCAGAAGACAACAAAGGTTGTTAAGGAGGTGGCTGAGGTATGTGAAAATCCTCAGGGCCAAAGAGGAGATGGTCTATGCCTGTGAAACAAAAGCTGGGAGAAATCTTAGTAATGATGAGGAAAAAATATCACTGGAAGATCTCGTGAACTTCCAGGAAGGCAGTGAAAAAAGTTTAGATTGCCAGATGGGAAAAGAGATGGGATCATTGGACGATCTTAGAGATTGCCAGGTGAGCAGTGAGGATATTTCAAGTTGCCAGGAGGGAAATGAGATGAGATCGTTGGAGGATCTCATAGACTGCCAGGAGGGCAGAGAGCAAATCCCATATTGCCAGGTGGGCAAGGGAGAGTAGATGAGACTGTCTAAAAGTATCATGAACTCAAGGATGAGTTCAAATCAGTGAGAGGAGATGATAGAGAAGATGAGCTCAGAGGTGATTTCATATCATCAAGAGGAGCTGATAGAGAAGGATCAGAGGAATCTTCTGATCATTGGAGGAATTCAGATATTCCTACCAAGCAGCCAAGACGAGGCCAGGGAAGATGTTGTGGGTACAGAAACAGAGGACAGCCAATATCTATGACTATCAAAGAAGAAGAAGAAATGGGACATACATTAGAACCTGACCCAGCTGAGGGAGAAGAGCATTCAACAGAAATGCTCAAAATTTTCAGTCAAGAGGCTAAACAAGGGATAACTACAGCACTGGAAGCTGTAGCAGAAGAAGAGCACGTAGATAAGATGCTCACTCCATGGGAGATGGAGTTGGAGATGTTGGAGGATAGGTTGAACCATCCAGAGCCAGTAGATGACTACCATGTGCAGACAATCATGCAGATGTTAGCAGAGGAGCATTCCGAGGAATCGTTCAAAAATTTCAGCCAGGGAGCTGAACAGATGATGACTACAGCGCTGAGGTCTATATCAGAAGGTGAATCATAATTCTAGTCTGAGGAGCAGCTGGAGGAAGCTGGAGATGCACCAGCAGGATAACTGGCAGAAGAAAAGCTGTCAGAGAAGGAAGCTGAGCAACAACTCAGTGATAGGATTGCAGAATTAGTGTCTGCAGCAGAGTGGCAACTCAATGACACAAGAGAAGGTAAAGACAACATGGGAGATCAAGTAGATCTGCCCACTAAGGAGAACAAAGAAGTGCAGCCGAGGAGACTACATAAGGAGAGCTAGCCATGGGAATAGCTAGATGAGGAGATTAAGAAGATCAAAAGGCTAATGTTGAGGTCAGCAGCAGAAACTGCCAGTGAGGAGGAGCTGAGTAGAGGAGAACCTACCATAAAAGCAGGGCAACAGATGCAGTAGAGCAGATGGAAAGCTCCAGAGAACTATTTGGGATCCAAATGGATTTCAACAGCGGTGCTGGGAATATCATGAGCAGGAGCTCATGATTTTTGTAGTTGAGGACTATGATGTAGGAGCATCACTCCAAGCCAGCTACATTCCATCTAGCTAGCACATCAAAGTGCACATTCAATGGAAGGAGAGAGGCACAACACTCTCATTTTTCAAAATTTTCAAATTGTATTAAATGTTGTAAGGATGGTAGAGCCAAAATCCATGCATGTACACAAGATTTAGTTAAAGTTTTCCTTAAATGGTTGTAAGGATGATATCTAGATCTGATTCAGACTAGAAAACCATTCAATGTAATTGAATGTAAATTAATGAGAGTTGGTGAGATGGAGGGAAGCGCTTGAGGAGCCCCCTTTTGTAAAAATATCCTTTGTAATTGTAGGAGTTAGTCTGCAGAGAAGGAGAGTAGAAGCAAAGAGAATAGGTTAGAGATGAGAGGAAGCCATGACTTTGTTACAATTCAAGCTCAAACACATTGTAAAGAGGCATTTCATATTAATACAATCAGAGCAGTTTTTCCTGCATGTTATTCTGTGTTTGTTGATGCATGTCTTTATGTGCTTATGATATTTTGTGGATGTGTGTTAGATGTGCATTTGTAGGGATAGATAGATTTTTCTATCTGTGGGTTTACTAATTTTACCTCTGGTTCTTTGTGGCTTCATGCAAGAGGTTGCATGATAGAACATTGCAGGTTCTGTAAGCCAGTGCATAGAGTGCACTTCTGAATTCTATGGAATTTAGACAAAGACGTGCCAGGAGGGTGCACCAGAGGAAGTCATTGACTCAAGGAGGAGACCTCTAGGTTGCTGAACACCTTGGAGGTAAGACTGTGTAGAGGAAGGCATATATATATATAATAGAATCAGTGAGGGTTCTGTGGAAGCTATCCCAGGAGGGCATTGAGAAAGTGCATAGAGTGCACAAAAGAACCCTATTCTGAGTTCAGAGGAAGGAGAAGTGTCGAGGAGGAAGACACTCACAGAGTCGTTAAATACTCTATTTGTTCAGCAAGGAGTGCTTGAATGAGAGGCTGCCAAGAAGGCACCAATATCCATTTGAAGGAGATGGAAAGGGTCGAATCCCTTAGAGGTTTGAGTAGGAAAAGCTCAGGACGGATAGCATAGTTGTGTGCAGGGACCCTGCAAGGAGTGCAGAGGTTGAGACAAATTTTGAGGTTTCAGAGTGAACAAAGCTCAGGAGGACAACGTTTCTATAATGCAGATGAGACCCAAAGGAATCGAGCTCAAAAGAGGAAGAGTCAAAGGTCGAGACCTTCGAGTCTTAGAAAATCTTCTAAGTCAAAAAGCCAAGAAAGCTCAGGAGGAAGAGAACAACTACCATTGGGTCAGGCAGAGGACAAGATCTGGACCATCAAATCCTATGTCCAGGCACATAGAAGAGCGCATAGGAGATTAGATCTGGGTCGTCAGATCTGGCACCAAGGATCGATAGCCATCGGATCCAGGAGAAGGTGCAAGGGGTTTAATCCCTAGGAGGCTGCATAGAAGGGAAGAATGGACAACATAAACTTCAAGGGAGAAGTTTCGAGTTGCCGTGAACCATTGGATTAGAACCTCCGCGTGGTATCGCGTATCGAGGGTTCGGGGTTGAAATAATTTCTTTTCAACTGCAGAAGTCGCGAAGTGCCGAGCGTTGAGGGTTTGTGTGAACACGGGTCACATCCGTTAGGTGGGGACCGCGTGGTCGACATGTGGCATAACAATAAGCACCCAGAGAAAAGTGGAATCGGGTGACAGGTGGAGGACACATGTCACCTAGGAAGGAGTCAATGCATTGTTGACTTATCATGTTTCATGGATTCGCAAAGGAGGGGAACGAGGGTTCAAAAATCCAACTCGCGATGTCGTGAGTTGCGAGTAGTGCTAGCACTTATCCCTAGCCGGTGGTTATGTGTGGAAGGCGCTAAAAAGGAGGAGCCATACCTGTATCGCATTCTTGGGTATCGAAGGTTTGGAGAAAGAGGAGTCGAGATCATCGACTCACGAACTTGCGAGTTGTGAGAGGCACTTGTGCTAAGGCCCGGTTGTGGTTGCATGGAGACGTAAGGCTCGCGCCTGGTGTTAAGTTACGCAGGGAGGGTTTTCATGAAGGACATGTGGATTGGATTCGTGAGGTTCCAATAGGGATCGGAGGGAGCTGCTTCGGCTCGAGGAGAATTTAGAACGATCCTGAGCGGATCTCGGCCTGAGGGTCGGGGGTCTGCATCACAAGGAATAAAAACATACCAGAGGCAACGAAACCTGCATAGAAAGAAAAGAGGAAATAAACCATGCAGATGGGATAAAAGAGAAAGAAGATGAAGGAATAAAAGAATCCCATTGAGCTCACAATCATAGAAGACGACACAGAGTTAGTAGCTGATAAGGTGCAAGACCGAGGAGACGAATCACTTGATGTCATAGAATATCAAAGAGAAGAACTCATGAAGAATATCATGGAAGTTAAAAATGTTATTGAGAGCTTACAACTCACTATCACAAATAAGTTCAACATAGAAGGTACCAATACATGAAGAAAGTGAGACAGTACATACAAAAATATTGGGTAGCGCAATGTTTCAAATAAGTTAGAGCATGTTACAAGTAGGTGAGGAAACCATGTAGATATCTTTGAAGGATGTGGAATAGTTGGACTTGGAATTATCCAAGATCCTAACAAAGGCGTTATATAAGTTATATATCAACATGGCACAAGAAGTTCAATCTAGATCCATGATGGATGAAACAAACCTGGATATATCCAAGGAAGAGAAGGAAGTGTTGGAGACAGTCCTGAAAGAAGTTCAGATTGAGCACGAGGAGGAAAAATGGTGCAAAGATAAATTGGAGCAAAGAATTTAGGAAGTCTTTTAGACAATCCCATATAGAGCACTAGCATGAGAACTTAGCGCATAAGAAAAGATAAAGAGGATAGCACAAACGATTGAGGGATATAAACATGATATAGTCAAATTGGTTGGGAGGATGACACCAACCAAACCTCCAAAGGTCATATTAGAGAGGGAGAAGTAGGCCAAAACATAAAAAATGGATAGTATTGTGTTGGAAGTCAAATAAATAACAAAACTTTACGAAAGGACCACGCAGATATGAATGAGCCTAGTAGAATATGTAAGGATCCAATGGTTGGATCAGAAGGAATAAAATTTGAATTCCACAATCTAGGATTTGAAGTAGAGACAAAAGAAAATGATCATTTCAGATAGGCTCAAAAGCACGAAGGAGATGAAAAACTTGTATCCAGAGGTAAGGGTCATGCAAGAGGAAAAAAAAGCATGAAAGGATCAGTTGGAGACACTCCAGGAGCAAGCTAAAAAGATGATAGAACATCTAGATACAGAAAAAGGAAGGCTTGAACAAATGCACTTGGAGAGTCTAGAAGTACTAAAGGAGCACATAACAGTGTATCCAGTGGAGAGTCTGACACAGAAGAGTGCGCAGGAAAAGAACCAAGTGGATGAACTAGCGAAGAAGTTCCAGGCATTGGAGAAATCAGTGCAGGAGACATAGACTTCCTCAATGGCTTGGGATGAGTCTCAGGTTAGTGTTGGGGGCCTGTTGGAGCAGGAAATGTTGGGGTTCAGTGTAGTAAACGAGGATAAGAGCTAATAAATGGACCAAGGAAGAAGCACGCGATAGTAAAAAAGGGAAAATAGTGTGACAACAGGGAAAAGGAAGAAATGTGCCAGGAAAGAAGGAATACCATCCCAAAGTCAAAGAAAGGAAGGGTTGGATCGAAGACCATCCGCGCGAAAGGAAGTTAGAAAGTGGACAAGTTGAGTTCACCAAGAATTAGGATTTTTGAGTCATAATGTATGGGTTTTTACCCATTTTTTAGTATAACTAGAGGAAGTATGAGGAAAATAGGGGAGAATCAGCCAATCTTGGAGTATCACTTTTGTAGTAGTGAAGTACTTTGAGCACCTTTTTAGTCTTGAGTCAAATTATTTGTTTGTTGAGAGCTATGGAGATTAGATGGAGTCAATGTTGAGATGAAATTAAGGGTCAGGTCACAATCTATGGAGCTTGGTGCGACACTAGTCAGCCTCATGCACTAGTACTAAAACATGATGTAATGTGTGCCAATTGAGTACCCAAACAAGAAAATTGAGTCCTATCTCAGTTTGTCCATCAGATTGATGATTATAGGATTAGCTATGAGCCAATTGAGTACCCAAACAAGAAAATAATTCTGTCCAAAAATGTCCAGTGAAGATGGGATATCTGTCACTTACAATAATCTTTGGGATTCCATGTATCTTTGAATTGTCTCCATGAATGTGGTGGAAACTATACTAACTTTGAAGGGATGAGAGAGTTCAAAAAAGTGTGCATACTTGGTTAGTCTATCAACAATCACCATGATGACACTCTTTCCTTTATACTTCGGTAACCCTGTGATGAAATCCATGGAAACCACCTCCCAACACTGACTTGGGATGGATAATGGTTGTAAAAGACCTGGGGTCTTAATTGTTTCCATATTATTTTGTTGGAAAACCAAACATTCTACCACAAAACTTTGAACATCAGTTTTAAGGCTATCCCAAAAAAATTCCTTCTTGACCCTATGGTAGGTTTTCAAAAATCCTGAGTGCCCTCCTACCGAAGAGGTGTGCAATTCCAATAGTACCTTTTGTTTGAGTCGGGAGTTCTTACATAAATATAAGAAATATTTGTACCATGGTGAATCATTTTTCCATGTAAATGTATCTGATGCACTGGAATCCTGTTGCAACCTTTGAGTGAGAGTCCACACATTTTATTCATTCTTCCATTCATCCCTCGCTTCTATTATCCAATCAGGTTGGGTCATTGAGATAACACAGAGAAATCCCTCAAAATATTCATCCTTTATTGAGAGTGCATCTTCCAAAACATTTTTCTTCCCTTTTTATAGATGATTTCATAATCATAACCCAATATTTTGGTCACCCATTTTTGTTGTTCTTCTGAAGATAGTCTTTGTTCCAAGAAGTATTTAAGACTATCATGATTTGTTTTGACCTTGAAGTGCCTACCTATTAGGTAAGGGTGCCATTTCTTCAATGCATGTAGTATTTCCATCATTTCATTCTCATAAATGGGTTTGTGTAAGTCCTTTCCCTTGAATGTCCGACTTTCAAAAGCAAGGGGCCTTCCTTATTCCATTAGAACAAAACCAATGCCATTTCCTGTGGCATCACATTCCACAATAAATATTTTTGTGAAGTCTGGTGTGGTCGAGACAAGAGCTTTTCACATCGCCTCTTTAAGTTGTTCAAAATATTTAGTTTCCTCTAGAGTCCATGAAAATGCATCCTTCTTGGTTAATTTCGTTAAAGGTGCTATTATTATTCCATAGTTCTGAACAAAATTGCGGTAGTAACTTGTCAAACCCAAAAATCCTCTAAGATTATTCAATGTTTTGGGAATCAACCAATCCATCGTGGCCTTAATCTTGTTAGGTTCTACCTTGAAACCTTCATGAGATACATTATGACCCAAATACTCTACCTCCTTCACCCCAAAGAAACATTTGGATGGTTTGGAATATAGTTGTTTCTACTTTATAGCACCTTGTCAACATGTCGCACATGATCCTCCCAGGAATTTCTATAGATTAGTATATCATCAAAAAATACTAACACAATTTTTTGAAGGAAGGGATTGAAAATGGAATTCATCAACCCTTGGATTGTGGAAGGTAATTTGTAAGGCCAAAAGGCATGACCAAAAATTCTTAATGGCCTTCATGAGTTCGGAATTTTGTTTTTGGGATATCTGCTTCCTTCATTCTAATGTGATGATACCCTGAACGAAGATCCAACTTTTTGAAATAAATTTCTCCATGTAGTTCATCTAAAAATTCAACAATGACGGGAATGGGAAACTTATCTTTAATAGTGATCTTGTTGAGCTCTCTATAATCTGGACACATACGCCATGGGCCATGTTTATTGAGTACCATTACCACCGGTGCAAAGTAAGAACTTTGGCTAGGTATAATAATGCTAGCCTCTAAGATTTCTTCAACCATACGCTTAATTTCACTCTTCTGGGCATAAGGGTATCTGTAAGGCCTGATGTTAGGAGGAACACTCCCATGAATTGGGTGAATAGAATGATCATGATTTCTAGTGGGTTGAAGACCTTTGGTAATATATTCAAATACTTTGGAATGCTTATCAATGATCCCTTGGATATCTAGAGGAACAAATGCCTTAGATGTTTGAACATATATTGAGCATAGTTGTGCAATTACACCCTGATGCCCATTTTTCAATAATTTTGTCATGCCATTAGATCTTATCACCTTATTGGGTTTCCCTGTGATACCCCTTAACTCAATTTTCTTTCCTTCCAATGAAAATTTCATGAAACTTTCTTGAACATTAAAATCCACTGTTCCTAATTATTGTAACCATTGGATTCCTAGTATGACATCAACACCACCCATGGGTATAGAAATAATTGGACTATTCATTACATATTCCCCCATAGTAAGATTGATCTTATTTCATTTTCCTGATCAATTGATATTTCCTCCATCTGCAATCATTACTTGAAACTCTGGTGCTGGATATACAAATAAATTGATATCTTTGGCTAATTTATAGTGAATGAAATTATGAGTACTACCATAATCAATTAGGATTATTAGCTTTTTCTTTTTGATATATCCTTCGATCTTGAGGGTTTGAGGACTACTAATTCTAGCCAATGCATTACATGATATCGTGGGAGTCAACTCTTTAGAAGAAATCGCTTCTACGTTTTATCTTGAGATGGTTCTTGTTCTTATTACTATTCATAATCGATGTAGAATGATTTATTCTCACCACACTTATGTTCCTTACTGTACTTGATGTCACAATTAAAGCATAAACATTTTTCTTTTCTTTCCTTCAATTGTTGAGGTGTCAACCTTGTAGGTTGAGGTGTTTTAGAAGAAGGAACATTATTCTCTCGATAGATGTTAGGAGTGGTCCTTCTAGTGGCCATAGCCATATTTTTACTTTCAACATTTATTGCCACCCTGAATGCATTCTCCAATGATTTGGGTTCCCAAAGGAGAACTTCATGTTTAATTTTATCCTTTAAAGTTCCTATGAATACATCAATTAGGTGTTCATCTGGAATATCTGTTACCTTTATATTCAATCTTTGGAAGTTCTCAATGTTCTCTGCAATTGAACCCTTTTGCTTGATATTTATCAATTGGCTAAAGAAGGTATTGCTCCTTGTATCCTCATAGTGTGTTATCATTTCTTTCGTGAAAATTGTCCAAGTGACGAGTGATTTTAGATAAAAAAACCATCGATACCACACAAATTGATTGGGTTCTAAATATAAAGAAGCAATTCATACCTTTTGTGTATGTGGCACATCATGTAGATCAAATAATTGCTCCATCTGAAGTATCCATGTGATTGGGTCCTTGTCATCAAAATTCCTCATATCGATCTTCGGAAAGTGGTTGGTCTTGAACCCAAAGTTGGAGTTTCTCCATTTTTTATTCATTTTTCTTCTATCCTCATCATGAATTTCATGGGATACATTTTCACTTTCAACTGTCCTCTTTATTAGGAATTTTTTTAATCCTTCTGTGATATCCCTTTTTAAATCAACCATCATCCTTTGTAGTTCATATTTTGTTACTGTCTTATTTTATAAATCATTTATTTCCCAAGTATCACTTTTAAACCTTGATTTTGAGTGGTTCTGTTAGACGATCTTTCTTTTGTTGTATCTCCAAAATTTTGGCCCTTTTGGGTGTGAAGATTTATTTTTTGTAGTTCTCTAATATTTATTCTCTGCAATGCCACAGGTCTGATCAAAATTGGATGTGCCAAGTTGAATTTATGGTAACCTCCCCACAACTTGCTGATTTTTTCCCTTCTATGAGAGTGTACTTGTAAAGAGTTCCAAGATCACAATATCTTATATTTGATTATGAAACTTGTACTAGAAATACTACAAACTTTCCACTGTCCAATGAAACTAGTCTCACTTAATTTTGATACTCACTGAAGAATATATCATTGTTTTACTCAAAAGACATGTTTGATACTTGTTAATATGACTAGTCAGATACCCTATATTGCACAGTGTGTATCTACAAACTTAGAATGACCCAAAAGCTGAAATTTTTATCAAATCTACCTTGATAATTTATATTAATAACCTATGGATTTTAGGGTCTGAAACATTACAGAAAAATTTCATAGAAAAAATTCTGCGATGACTAAATTCAGGATGATTCCAGAACCCTATCTTACACAGACTATATCTCTGAACGTATAAGGCCTCAGGAGATGAAATTTTATCCCAACTTACCTTGATCAGTATAGTAAATATCCTCCAAGGGGTTCCTTCTTAACCATCGTAGAAAAAAAATTATAGTGCAAATTCCAAGGTGTCTCAGATGTAGTAGCGAAATACCAAGACCTTGAACTCTGATACAAAATGTTAAGAAACAAATATCAAGATAGCATAGAAAAACCTTAGAATAAGTAATCAACACCTTGAAAACGAGATAATTTTAGATAATAAGACACTTCAAGGGGGAAACCTCCTTATACACCACATGAATTTCCAAATACAAGATGATTCCAAATGAAAAGGTTTCTTTGGTATATATAGGAGACTAGGAGGTACAATTACAACTAATGGACCCAAGCCGACATAAACAAAATAACATTACTAATGTAATATGCCCAATTAAGGGGTAATGTGCCACTAATTAGGGATTAAAAAATATGATGAATGTTATGGTAGAATGCATGTTAAAATAGAAGTAGAAGTAGAAGGAACATCCCCAATCCCTTCTATGATTGGAGACACTTGGGTCATGCAATCACCCATAAGCCATCTCGGGTGAGACTGCGTTGTGCACTCTGTGCATGGTGTATCCTTCTGGTTTACTAGAAGGGCCGATGATGAATAGGGTTTTGTTGGAGAACTAAGGTAGAACCTAGGTCATCCAATACATCCAACATATCTCACAACATTCTGTCATTCTAGTACCACAACATCCTTGAATCAACGTACCCATAATCATTTCACATCCCTACTATTACTTCTAGTTGTCCATTGGATTTCCCAATTTTGGGAATAATTATCTTCACTTCATTTAACAATTCCCTATGAAGGCATACTTTTCCCACTCAAGACCATTCCCAATGGAAGTCTATTTTCATTCAATGGAATTTTTCAAGTAAAAGAACCTTCAGTAATCTATCCTTGATTTCTTTGCATTGGTATGTTGATTCCACTGTGAACTATGATATCAAAAGTGGCTTTCTTTCTCTAAGTACTTATAGAAAATGTAGCTAATTCATAGCTAGAAAACCCTTCCCTGGAAATCCTATGCTTGGCACATACAGATGATTCACACGTCACCTCCTAATCTCCTTGTTTTCTTTCACATCAAGATTGCAACTGTCTACACACCTCTACCTTCAAGGCTATGGAGTCTTGTTATTCCTTTCTATGCCCATTAATGACATTCTTCACCTGCTAGATTCATGTCCTATGTGAGGCTTATTTTTTTTGTGCCTACAATTCATTCACATTATGTAGTAGCTGAATAATAATTCTTTAGTTTCACTCTTCTTGAGTTCTTTATTCATTTTCCATTACTTTCCCTATATCTCTTTATTTCCTCGATAAAATTATACAAACTCTGCCATGCTTTCGTGCCTCTAATATCCAATACTAGTCTTGAACTTATCTAATTACACCTCTAATTTTGAAAGTGTGCAAGCGACCATGTTTGTTAGAATTATACACATTATAGAAATTGTCAGTTAGTGCTACAAATCTTTTTTTTTCCTCAACTTACGAAGAAATATATCATCATTATCCAAATTATAATAATTAAAGGTTATTCTAATATGAATAATATTTTCAAAGAATATACTCATGCCTCATTCCAATATCTGAGCTGAAAGTTATGGATTCCTAAAAAATCCACTTTCACCCTTTTTGTGCATTTTCTCCACTAGTGTAATTTTATTGAAGTGTCAACTTTTATCAACTGCAGACGAAAATGTGTAAGGAAATAGAGAAAAATTTATATGAAACATAGATAATAATAATTACAAATAATTCATAAAAACTCTCATATTTTCAATATTATACTCCAGTCAAAAACTACAACAATATGGAAATGACAATTTTTCCATTTTTCTAGACTTGGAATTTTTAGCAAAACTGATTATCTCTAAATTTATGCACTTATGGAAAAACTTCAATACACCAATTTTTTTGTATTGATTAGTATATAAAACGTTGAGAACATAAAATTTTCTATTTTTGTTATCTAGGGTCACTTTTTCTACTATGAAAATCTCAAAAATCCCAAAAAAGTGGCTTGGAATAGTGGATTTTGGCCTATTTCAGTGTCCCTATTCCAATCCCCTTAGGATTTATTCAGTTCCTTTGTGGGTTATTTATGTGTATTCTTTTTGGACTCTCCACAAGAGTTTTATCTTAATCTAGACCTCTGCCAATGGTTTGGACCCAGATATTTAAAAAACACTATTTTTCACTTTTTGACAAATCTAAGCAAAATTGGGCAATGACCATCTCCGACACTTTTGTATATCTTCTCTCTATGGAAAAAACCCAGAAGTGTCATCCCAATATGAATTAATATGCTCTAGTTGTGGGTAAAATAATAAAATGGCTCTAGACTTGTTTTTTTTTTAAACTGTTGAACAATTTTGCCTAGATGCAATCTACACCGTCGATCTCAAATCATAAGCAATATGGACCATTTCTATACTCTCTATTTGCGATCAATGATGGAAGATTTAATGTATAAAAAAAACTTTCTACTTATCTCCCGATGCTCGATAATCGACCATTGTCTATCGACCATTTTCTCTACAAACCTAAAGTTTATGATGAATCTCACTTATGCTTGATCATTTTCCATCAGCCGTCAGTCATTTTCCATCATTCATCGGTCATTTTCCTCAAAAAATAAAGATTGTTCACAAGACCTCATCGAACCGCTACCATCGACAATCAACCATCTCTTTGCTGATGTGGCATGCCACATAGATGCTGACATGGCATGACACATTATCTTGAGGAATCAACTAGACTGACATGGTATGACAAATGGATGTTGATGTGGCATGACACATCATCACCTTCCTTTCCTTCATCGGCCATCCAAAACTTCTCTTGGAAGAATCTGAACTTCACACTAAATCTAATGATGCCTAATTATTGACCAACAATGATCGAAGATGTCTCTTGGTTGAATCTCAACACTTTTCCAAACTCGTTGATCCTTGATCCATCAACCATCGACGATATTTGTTGTTGAATTTCAACAGTTAGAGAATTTTGGCCAAAATCGAAGGTGAATCTTGGTCATCGATCTCCCAGCCAAGATGACCTCGAATGTTGATTTCCTTTGACTTCCCAAATGACTGAAAATGAACATGGACTGTCGATCTTCCTCTTTTTCCAAACTACCAAAATGAATCTCGGTCATCGATCTGGTAACTTTTTCAAACTTCAAAACTTTATCAGTTTTTAAATTTATTAAGGGGGAATCTAGGTCACTGATCTCGAGATCAAACACAATCTCGGTTGTTGATTCTTTGAACTATTCCTTGGGCTACAACGGCCATTAAAAATATGAATTTTTCAACCTTCCACATCAAATTTGGCTCTGCAACTCTACATATCGAATCTATTAAAATCATTAGATACTCTGAAATATTTAAAACTCAAGTATGCTCACGGATTTGGGGTGTTTTTCTCTAAGTTTTTCACCATTTTCTCCAGATTCATACAAACCAAATATGTGGCTGTGAATATTTGAAACCAGTCTGTAACATACCCAACCATCACAGGTTGTCCACACTACTTCCAAAAACTCACTTTGAAACCAATTTCGAATTGTGAAAATAATTAATTGAAAATTAATCATGAAAGAGTGCAATAACCACACAAGTAGTAAACAAGATTCATGCTAAACCACCCAAGGAATGAACAACGTGCCATGCACAACAATAACCAGAAAACATTCACACAAAAATACATATCAGAGATAAATATACACATCAGAATATAATTTATGCAGAAAAATCAAAGAGCACATATCTTTAACTAAACCATCACCAACTAGTTGTAGACCAAGGATGTTCCTCCCAACCATAGACATTTATATTCTAATTCTCAACAATAGGTCACCCCTGATTGAGGACTATGAATCCTTTAGGACGAGTCCTAGGACAGATCTAAAACACACAACAGTTGGATAATTAGCTCTCAGTTTTTCCCAACCACACAACAATCCTAATTTCCATCTCTCTTTCACCTTCAGCCTGCACAACCCAAAGAAATGAACCCCTTTCTCTTCCATGTAGTTCCTCAAGATGTTTCATTTCTTTCCAGGGCTCCAGTGCCTCTGGCAAGGAAATATCCATGCTGGAAACTACAAGGATTCTCAATTGTGACAATTCTTGATAACTACCATCAATCTCATGCACATAAGAATCCATTATGTAACATCCCACTCTTGAGCACACCTGATGTGACTTATTCTTGTGGACACTTGTGTGCAAGTGATCCGGTTCACTATATGATTGACCGATTTGATTATGGAGCATGATGATGATTGTGGATTTGATGATATGTTATTTGATGATATTTATATTGTCAGGTGTTGTTGACTGGTTTTCCTGAGTGTGCAGGACTCTCAACGTTTGAGGATGTCGATGGCATTGAAGGATCTCTTGGGACTCTAGATCGAGTCAGGGAGTAGACAGTTATGGTTTGAATGCTTTGATATTACATATGTGGCATATGAATAGATATTATCATGTTGATTGTTATCACTAACACATTTCATTGATGGATGCAGGCTGACGATAGCTTGCTAACTAGAATCTCATTAGGAGTAAAGGGGTCACACACGACAACCAAATATATTGAGGGAGAGGTGTGGCAACGGCCCTGTGACGAACTACTAGCACTCCCACCATGGCTCGAACTGTAGGTTAACGATTACCTAGTTTTAGAGATCCATTATGCCATGAGGTAAGACTGTAGCAGTCACTCACGATGATTCTAAGGGGTGCACAATAAGGCATGGTACTTATTCCTTAGAGGCCCTTAGTCTCCCAAAAGGCCACTTGATGAAGTATTAACTCCAAGAGTTTGACGTTTACCAAAATCAGTCAAAAGGCGAGTGGCACCCTTGGAGCACGCAGTGCGTCTTAAGGAGCACGTCGCGCAAATAAAACATGAATGCAAGTGAGTGGCATCCTTGGAGCACGTAGTGTGTCTTGAAGGACACGTCATGATTTTTAACTATAGTAAGTAAATAAATGTAGTACCTAGAAAAATATGCCTCCTTAGGACCTGGTTGACCTTAAAATGAATGATGGTATGAGTACAGTTTAATGACTAATTTTCCCTTAAAAACTGTTGCCAAGCCTAGTGAAATGTAAAACCTAGGTCTAAGTAGAACATGTGAACAAAAAAAACTAAATGGACATATAACAAGAAGGGGGGGTAAAGAAAATTCAAACATTAATAATTAAAGTAAAATTTTAATGAAGGATTAAATTATTAAAAGGGTAAATTGTTGTTTATATCTAAACTTGCTAAATCTGAACTAAGAAGAAAAGGGGAAACTTAAGGAAAAGGGGAATGCCTAACATAGTAGGGAGTCTAGTATTTGAAACCTTCTAATTGTGAACTCAACTAGGTTTTAAGAAAGACATCAGTCATTAAGAATTGTAAGGGAATAAAGGGACACCGAGGAGCATTTTTAGGAACACTTTTAGGTGGGTGAGGGAAATAGGAAAATTTAATTTATTAAAAAAATGATTTTTTGGTGCAACTAAGGGATCGGGTGACATGTGTATGGGGAAGGTTTATCCTAATTAAATTTAATAAAAATAATCTAAAGAGGGTTTGAAAAACTAATCACTAAGAAAACTCTATAAAACGGATGGCAGAGGGGGAGTATGGATCACATCTGGTAGGCGTAAGGATACACTACCGATATTTTTCTTGAGTGATTTTACCTTGTGGGAGTTGGGATTCCCAGCTCGAAAGGGAGTGGTAGCTTGACCTTGTGAGACAAGCTGGGAGATATATTTCTATGGTTGTGTGTGCATCTCCTTTGCGGATCGAGGGGATAAGGGGGAAGAAGAGTACCCCTAACGTTGGCTGGGAGGTACCGGTGACGTCTTCATGGTTAGCAAGCAGGGAGCTAGACAGAGTGCCATCATGGCGAAACATTTTTGTCGTCGGTTAAGGTACTCCTATTCTAAGATCGAATTTCCTTAAGTTTTAATTTGATTGTCATTGTAATCATCCTAAGCTATTGTAATTATGATTTATGCGTTGTTTTAATTCTTGTAATTAGTTAACGAATGAGACTTGTGAAAATCCTTATGAAGAATCGATTCTCTTATTCCCTTAAGTGTTTACTGGTGAACCCCCTTTTTTTACTTTCTTTCTGATTGTATCTTTTTACACACCCCCTTCGTGGGTTGGACGAAACTTATCTTCTCATATTAATTATAAAGAATGCATGATAAGACTTTTGAGTTTAGGGGTAGTTTTAGAACAGAGGTGTAAATTCCATCGCTAAATTTCCTGTGGACCAACAGTTTCCGGGATGCTTTGCTATTGAGTTTCTTTAAAACGTCTGCATCTGATCCTCATCTCCTTTCCAACCGGATTATCCCTTAATATGTTCTTGACTTCCCCCTGTAGCTACTGGTAAATCATTAAATATCCTTTTAAAAATAAAAGGGAATGTCAGGAACCGATCGCCTCTGGATACTTGTTATCCTCGAGGAGCTATAATGTTTTGCCCAGCCTTGTGTCTGCTTAAGGATTTTATTTCCTCCCTTTTTTTGTGTTGATAGCATACGCCCAGTTCTTCACAAACCACACAACATGCAACACACATTGTGTTAACCTTTACCCGGGTGGTTTTGCCTCCACGAATAATTTCTGCATTGGTAATTCGCCCCAACTTTTACTTCAACAAGCCGCCTCTACACTGGTGACTTATCCCAACGTTTTACACAACAGAGTATTGTCTAAAAACACCACGAATTTCCCTTTCTAGGGCTCCATTTTCCCCTTGCTAGCTTCTTTGTGTTATGGTGGGCACCGTATCCCTACGTTTGAGAATTTTAGCCAGTTGTTTTAGTGATCCATTGCCTACAAAAATCGTGTTAATGCATAGAGAAATTCATGGGTAATGCCCAACGAATTATTAATTAGTAATTTATAACCTTAATTTAATTGTTTACTTTAAATGTGCATTTTCGTCTTATTAGTTTTTAGAAACATGGAACAAATTACAGGTAAGAAACAAATAGTAAAATGTTCAACTTATTACAGAGAGACATAAGAACTATCACCATAAAAAAAGAAGCTTCCTTCCTGTAAAAGTTTTTATTCTTAATTTTTTTTAAGTGCACGCGTTAAAGAAAAGATTCATTTACAAGATACATATGGGGAAAACTTATTGCCAATGTGATTTTCACATGCATTGGATTCTACATTCGAGTAATGTTCTCCCTTGAAATCAAACATGCTACAGACAAAGATTTACTATAACTATGGCAAATCTGTCTGTTGCTAGGTGATGGCTATAGGGTTTTCGACATCCTGTTACTTATCCATTTAAACCACTAAGAATTTAGTTTGAAGATGAAAATCTACTGACTTCTAAGTTTACCGTGAACCCCAAGCCATATCAAATCCATTATTAATAAAGCATTTTCACTTGGAGGTAGATGACCTTAATGTAATTTCTTGCATTCTCACTGTGTCTTACAGATTTTAACCCCAAATGATCTGTGTTGGGTAGGTGTCTATACACAACCTTCCATCCTTCAATTCACCCAGCAAGAATACCCTTGCATTTAGCATCTTCTTCTACAATTTTTCTCCTTCAATTCGCCCAACAAGAATTCCCTTTCATTTAGCATCTGCTTCTGTGTTTTAGCTCCTTAAATTCTCCCAGCAAGAATACTATTGCATCTAGGATCTTTCCTCTGTGAATTGTTGGTTCTCCGTTAGATTGTCATAACAATAATTGATGATGGCAACCACTCCTACCACCCAAATTCTGTCCCTTGCATTGAAACATTTTTATGGCTAATGACCTTTCCATCCACGTCCTTCGCGGCTGCGTCTACTAGATTTACTTCTACATTACACTAAAGCATTTTTAATGCCAAGTATGTTAATTTTTCAAAATCCCAACCTAGTTTCAGTCTCCCTGATTTTTCAATCAAATTTAAATGCCAAACTCAGTTTCAACACTATTTCAGCATATGTTACAGCCATGTGTTTCAGCATATACTCACAACGGTGTTTCAGCATATGACTCAACACTGTGTTTTAGCATCTGTTATAGCACTGTGTTTCAGCATCTGTTACAGCACTGTGTTTCAGCATCTGTTACAACACTGTGTTTCAGCATCTGTTACAACACTGTTTTTCAGCATCTGCTACAACACCGTGTTTCAGCATCTGCTACAACACTGTGTTTCATCATATAAAAAAAACTTAACAGAATATAAATTTCAGAACTGAAACATGAGGATTCTGAACATCGTTTTCAACTCAGAAATAAAATATCAGCAATATGCAAAACTAAGAAAATATAGACACAAATATTTTCGGTCTAACTTCGACCCTGGAAAAAACCACAAGGGGAAAACCAGTGAGAGAGGGATTTGTATTATTTATGAGCTTTTGAGAAATTCTTTTACAGCATATTCATCTTTAGATATTTACACAAACATATATGGACATTCCTGTAGCTTTGCTCCTCGATTTCTGTCCCAGAAATCCATACAACTGTACGGCTGCCCCAACAATTAATGATGTACGGATTGTCCCAAAATTTGTGCCAAAACTCTGGTAAGACTGTACAGAAAACCCAACATGAACAACTCCTTGTAAACCATGGTATATGGCCCCCAAGATTCATGCCAAACAATACGGACTGTACGGAAATACACTCAGAAATATATTACAGCAGTTACCTCAATTTCTGTGCCAACAAATGTTGTATGGCATCCTTGGAATGCATGTCAATACTCTCAGAAATTGCAGCTGCTGTCCTCCTCAATTTCTGTGCACATTACATGCTGTACGACCTCCACAAATATGTACGGTACGGCTTGTTCTTCCTTGCTGTCTGAAATCCGTACTTTTCTTTTCTTTGGGATGCGTTCTCTCCTTCAGCAAATGATGTCTCTTTTCTTAGCTCAACCTCTCTCTTGCTCTCTCTTGTTCTCTCAACAAGAATGCTGCAACTTTCTTGTTCTTGGCATCTCACCAAGAACCTCTTGGCATCTCACCAAGAGTCTATTGCTTCTTCTTTCTCTTGGCATCTCACCAAGAGCCTCTTGTCCTCTCACCAAGATTTCTTCAACTTCTTACCCAAGAATGGGTGCGCCCACTTGCCTTAATCAACCTCATGAGGGAAGGTGAGGAGTTTTCTAATCTAACGGCTGAGATTAGATTAGATGGGTGGCTGAGATTTGGTGTCTCTT
>ML812042.1:49536-73458 GCA_009831015.1 Picea engelmannii | reverse complement strand
CACCCTCTCCTCTACTTGATGATGGGTTGACTCTTTGATTAGTTTAGAGCTGCATTGTTTTCCACCCAAAGTGCACCATTTTCGAATGATGTAATTTGAGGATCCTTGGATTCTACCATCCCCATTTGATTCTATAGAAGGGCTCAAGCATACAATAATGGAAAGGTCATTTTCTATAGTAGATATTGCCTATCAGTCCATTCAAAAGGCCACTACAGACTAAGATCCAACTCCTCTTCGAAAAGAGGATGTTGATGATATTTTGATGCCCATTTGGGTGGTTAAATATTCTCATTATCCTGATTATCTAGAGACAATACTTCTCTCTGATGAGGATATTCGAGAGGCAACGATGGGTCTAGAAATGCCTTGGGAGGATTTACATCATCGATCATATTTCCTTCCAGAAATGGATCGAATTGAAAGAGGAGAGTTCCATGTCCACATGAATGATAATGTTGATAGGACCATGAACCCTTTAGTGAAGCATGGTGTTTATGTTGAAGGGAACATGAACAATATTTTGGAAATGATACCTATCAACATATCCAATGATCCCAACATCGTGGAAAATGTGTTCATTGGTGCAGATTGTTTTCTTGAGGATATATGTGACTATAACTCCTTGTTTAATGAGTTTCATGATGTTTTCACTCAGTCATATGAGGAGATTCCATGGATAGAACCTGAAGTTTTCAAGCATGAAATAAAGGCTTATCCTAATGTTAATAATTTTCAACAAAAGTTGAGGTTGGTTAACCCTAGGAAGGAAGTTGTTATAAAGGATGAGGTGTAGAATATCCTCAAAGTAGGTTTCATCTATCCGGTTCCGCTTACCAAATGGATATCAAACCCTCTTTTGGTCAACAGGAAGAACAAAACTATCTATGTATCTATGTATATTAGGGATTTGAATAAGGCTTGTCCAAAGGACAACTTTCCCACACCATTTATTGATCAAATTATCGATGAGTGTGCGGGAAATTATATATTCTCCTTTATGGGCAGATTCTCTCGATACCATTAGATCTAAATTAAACCCGAGGATAAACATAAAACCACATTTATTTTTCCTTCGAGATCTTTTGCATACTAGAAAATTCCTTTTGGCCTTATATGGATAATCTAGCTGCTTATTCTCGTCATAGAGGCAATCATCTAGATCACCTCTATCATCTAGATCACATATGCAATTTTTGTGTTATTTTGGGGCATCTTCTTGGCTTTATCATTTCGAACAAAGGGATAAATGTGGACCCTTTTAAGGTTGATTCAATAGTTAAGTTGCCTCCCTCACATATTATTCGTCAACTTTAGAGTCTCCAAGGAAAATAAAGTTTCCTTTGTCATTTCATCGCTAAATACACTCAGATCACTAAGGGTTTCATGTGTTTTATGAAAAATGGGGTCCCTTTCAAATGGTATACTTATGTACAAATATATTTTGATGCTTTGAAAAATGATTTAATGTCTTCCCCTCTCCTTAGTTTTCCCTATTTTAATTGTGACGTCTTGTTGTACTTGGCAACATCTAAATCGACCATTATGGTTGTAGTGCAGGAAGATGACTTGATTTTTGAGAATGTCATTTATTACCTAATTCATGATTTGGTCGATGCCAAGTCATGATATTATCATATGGAGAAACTAGCTTTGGTAGTTGTTCATCCTATCCAAAGAATCTAACATTAAATTCTCCTCTGTAAAACTATTGTTATTGCAAATGTTAATCCTTTCCAATATGTCTTGACTCATCATATTATCAGTGGGAAATTCAACAAATGGATTGTGATTTTGCAAGCATTTAACTTAGACTTTTGCTCGACAAAGTCCAAAAAGTAGCTTGTTTTTGCGGAATTGATGTCAGAGTTTCCTATGGAAGATAAAGAAGAACCTTTTGAGGACTCATTTTATAATGAACCCATCTTGATAATATATTATTCTAATCCTTTGTATGGATATATTATTATATAATCCAAACTTTGAAGTTCTCCTCGCATTATTTGAGAGAGGAGTGATGACGCATTTTCCATCAGGAAAAAAAATACCTCATAATTGGTGATACCTTGTATCGTCGTGGTGTAGAATTGATTTTACATCGTTGTGTGACTCTTGAAGAAGAAGAGTTCAATTTAAATGACTCTCATAGTGGAACATGTGGAGATCATCTCTTTAGGTTGGAAACATGTTGGAAACAACCCAAAAACTCTTGTGTGCTGGATATTTTTGGTTGACGATATTCAAACATTGTATCAAGGAATAAAAAAAATGCCATCATGATCAATCCTAGTCATCATCATCAATCCTTTTACTAAGTGGGGCATTTATTTCATGAAATTCCACCCACCTTTAGCTAGGTGTCATTGTTAGATCATCATGGTCATCGATTACTTCACAAAGTGGGTGAAGGCCATGCCTATTTTTTCAAGTGATGGTGAGACTACTGCACTTTTTATATTCAATTAGGTGATTACTTGGTTTAGTTCTTCGAAAGATATTGTCGCTAACCATGTAAGTCACTTCCATAAACAAATGATGTCATAACTCACATAAAAATTGGGTTTTAGGAAGGATAATTCATCTCCATATTACCCACAAGGGAATGGGAAAGTTGAGGCTGTTAATAAGTCTCTCAAGAAAATTCTCCATCATATCATTAATGTGAGTAATACTAACTGGAACATCATGTTCTATCCATCTTTATGAGCCTACCGAACTTCTATTAAGACTGCTACTGGATTTTCACTATTCCAACTCATTCATGGGTTGGAGGAAGTATTATTGATTGAATGTGAAATACCTTTTATTAAGATCACCATAAAGCTTCTACCCGACTCTTCTAAGTTAGAGGTGCACCTCATTCACTTGGAAAATATTGATGAGAAATGTCGTGATGCCATCACTGCAAATGAGCCACATTAAAAATGAGTTAACGGTTAGTATGACAAGTCCATGCACCTAAGGATCTTCTCGTAAGGTGACCTTATTTTATTCTATGACCAGGACAAAGTCGCCTTAGGGGTAGGAAATCTCAATCCATTGTGGCATGACCCTTACATTGTGAGATGTTCCCTTTGGAAAGGACCCTACAAGTTGGAAGATTTTGAAGGTAATGTGTTTTCAGAGCCCAAAATGGGATCTATCTTAAAAAATATTATGCTTGAGAATTTATGCTTAGGTGTTCCCCTTGTAATTATTGTACATTACTATATTTTGTATTATATATATGTATGTGTATATATATATTGTGTGTTAGTGGTGCTTATGGTGTTTCTACTTGGTTGGCATATGTCATGGGTTTCTTCGGTGTCTTTAGGGTTCTCTAATGGCACTAGCTATCACACTAGTAACCTTGCTTTCACTTCTTGGGTGATTTACTTGCTCACGAGACAATTGGTCATTTCCGAAGGTGCTTGTCTCGACCCATCTACTAATAATGTGGTTGAATAAAACGTTTTTGTTGAACTGCTTCATGACACCATTGCACATGGTGTCCAACCCTTAGAAGTTCATTTGGATGCTTAGTTGGTAGTGTCTTATCCAAATGAAGAATTTCTTATTCATGACCCTATGTTATGTCGTCATTTTCTTTGGGCATGTTTTTTGGAACGCCATTTTGATTATATCACTTATGTTCATGTTCCAAGAAATTGCAATTTTTTATGTGATGCATTTGATAACTATGTGTTAGATTGACACTTATATCATTCACATTAATTAGAAGCAAAAATAATCATGCATGTACGTAATATAATCATAGGCACATTATCATTAAGGAAAAACTATTCCTCTGTATATATATCGTCATCAATGTTCATTAATTATAAATTGTGAATCATGTTACAAAATAGGATTTTATCCTTGGCTATCCATCTCTAAGGACCAAGAATAAAAAAAAATAAAAAAATCTCATCCTCATGATCCTGAGGGTCCAACTCTTCCCTCTGCATGTCTCTCATAGCATACAAAAGCATTAGAGAGACACCCAAAGAGCCACACCCATGCTCATGGTACTCCAACTACATTCCATTGCATCTACTTCGACAGATATTCAATCTGTGTCATTGGAACTGGGCATACAAATATGTCCAGGTTCCTCTTGACATTATCTAACACTCGATTTGCATATCCCCCTGGTTTTTCATCTTGACCACATCCTCCATGCTGATGAAATTCCCCACGTTGTCTCATTCCCACATCTACACAATCAAGCAATGACATCATTACCTTTTTTCACACCAGAAATATTTACTTCCTAATCATTTATTTAAAATACAAAAATCAAATAATCGAGAATTTTTTTTACCAATTTATCTATAGCCACTACCGGGATAAATGGGCATCTCTCAATAGTTGTGATAATCTATCCCTACATAGGGATAATCCTCTATTGAAATAACTTGGCATTACCACTAAGAAAAAAATGTGTCATCCCAAGGATCACCCAACTGACCTCCTTCTTACCTAGAGAGTACCTCGATCCATCTCTCCATTGTACCATATCAAACATAGTGAGGATGGATATCTACCCGAGGACACATCATAGACACTCTCTCAAAGAAAAAGGTGCACATGAAGCTTCCAACGCAGAAGTTATTCATCTTGACTTGTTTGGATTCTATTAGTTGGGACTTCATGCACATTAGCAGTGAGTCGCTCCAGTCATATGTAACATGCCTCAAGAATTATACTTCATATAACATCATGGTTTTTGAATCCTAATGTAATGATCTTGATCTTGAAATATGAGCAATCATCAAGACAATAATTTTTAGGTTGAGGCTCTAATTTTTTTATTGGCATTTGGATCTCAAATTTTTTTGTCTCAGTTGAGCAATAAATACAATGTATTCATTAATCATTATACCAATGGATACTTTTCCTTTCAATTTAACTAAATCACCTTGGCAGGATATCCCTATAAGAAAATATATATCCTTGGTCTTTGTATTCAAGGATTTCCCATTAATCATAAAATCATCAGCTTTAGGCTCCCAATAATCAATAAATATTTCAAGAAACCTTCTTTGGGCCCTACTGTCATTAAAATGGAAGAATTTATAAAATACACATCATAGGAGGGCTTCTTGAGCCTTCAGGTCATCCATAACTTCATTATCCACATCTCCATTTTCTCTTTCTCTCCATTCAATCACCATCCTCCAAAAAAATTTCAAATTTTTGAGTTAGAATATTTTATTTTTGAAGTTTACTGATATGTACATGACTTTCTATTAGGACATTCACGTACATATGTGAATGTCACTAACAAGGTTCTCATACACATTTCCATGTATGTGACCCGTGTCAAATAAGGCTAGATACATGGTCTTATAACCTAAAAAATGCATTAAAAGATAAAACAATTCACTAAAATATACACAATTTTGGATGAAAATAGAGAGGAGGGAATGGTCTCTTACCTGGTCCAAGCATTTTAAAATTTTGAGCCCTTTGCATCCCGTACCATTCCTTGTAATATTGAAGGGTAAAAATGCTCCAAATGCACTCGAAAAAGGTAAAAAAACAAAATGGTATGGTAAAAAGTCATTTTTCACCTATTCTAGCTCATTTGTTTCTACTTTGTTTACATATTATTTTCCCCCTTATAATGTTTTTAATGTAATTAGACTAATAAAATTCTCTGGAGATGTTTTATCATGCATTTTTACTTGAGAGGTGTCTCTTTCTCATAGGAGTTTGTTGGTCCTTGACCAAGTTTTGAGGATTATTGGTCATGTTTGACCTAATTTTGGGACTTCGGCAGGCTATTGAAGGTGGAGTGCAAGTTGAAGCAGAGATCACGGGATCTAGGCCCCTTTTAGGGCCCTTTTTTGGATTCGGGATTATGTAATGGGTATGGGATTTTGGCCCATGGGTTTACCCATGTTTAGGCCTATTTTGTAATGTATAAATAAGTAGCTAAGCGATGTAATAAATGGGGAAGAGACCTAGTAGGCCAGTGTGCTAAGTGATAGAGTTGGATTTATGTGATCAAGAGTTGTAAGTGCTTTGTGCATACTGTATGAGGCTTGCAAGGATAGTGCAAGTAACTGTAAGAGGCTGTGTGAAGGATTAGTGCTATACCCTAGCTAGAAGAAGGAGGATTTGGCGGAGTGTGCGAAAATATCCTGTATTCTGTGGAGTATAACTTGGATGCTATGTGCCTGTAAGAAGCTTGATCAAATATAATAAAGAAGAGAAGAGTTGGTGGACGTAGCCCCAGGGTGGGGGTGAACCACGTACATGCTGTGTTTCTATGCTTTGTGCAATGGTTTAACTGTGTTGTAACTAATACTGGATATTGGTGAATGTCAACTGTTGAGTTCTTTGTTAAGTGTTAGAATCATAGATCTGTGTCCCATATAAAGTTGCAGACATCTGAGTCCTCCAACCACCCGTGCCTCTACCTAGGGTGAGACTTGATTTGCTTCGTAGGTGTTGCCGAAAGAGCCGGTAGTTAGGGTTTTGTTGGTGCATTGTTGTAGTGTTGAACCCTGGGTCTTCCCCTTTGCCAAAAAATGGTTCCGTTGTCGGGACTTGAAACTGTGATTGTTGGGAACTGAGGAAAAAGAAGCTTTGTGTGAAGATCTGACCTGAAATTGTGAAAGCTCTGTGTGTAGATCCATCAATCTAGTGTGCAGTATTCTACTCGATATGTGAAGCTATGTGCTAAGAAAAGAATTCTGATATGAAGAAAAGAGGTAATATCTGAATGCTTTGTGCTTTGATAGAGGTACGAATAGTGAAAATTTTTAGATCTAGAAGCTTTGTGCTCTACTGAAGATAATATTAGCAGAATTTTTTTGTTTCTAAAGTATGGATCTAGGTATGTTTGATAAGATTTTTCCTAGCTTGGAAACTAAGGCACTGATAGAAGAAAGAAGATTTGATATGAGTAGATATGATAAGAATAGTGGAAGATATGTTATACCTATGTATAGAAATAATGTTTGGACTAACAAATGGATGGAGGATCCTAGAAAGAATTTTTTGCAGGTTAGCTACCATGATCCTAGTGCATAGTATAGGAAAGGTTGGGGATCATTTAAGAGAAATAGAATATTAACCCTTTGTTATAGTTGCAGAAGACCGAGACATATGGCTAAGGAATGCCCTGGTAGAAGACCTAGTTGCCTCTATTGCAAATCTATGGACCATGAAGTATTGGATTTCCCTAGAATGATTGCTAAGGTTGAAAGGATGAATATGAGACAAGAAGACCACGAGAAAGTTCAAGAAACTGAAACCATGATAGAACCCAAGAAATAATATGAAAAAGTATTGCTACAGATGAAAGAAACCCTGAATGACCACTGACATATCAGATTATCAAAGATCTTCAAAGAAAAAGAGTGCATTGAAAGAAGAATAGGAGACTTCGACATTGACTGTGTTCTCGATGAGGAAACACAGGTGAATATCATGAAAGAAAGAACTTGGGAACTTTTAGGGGAGCCTAATATGATTCCTTCATTAGGAGGAATAGGATTATTTAGAGGAATTGATAACCCTATGTGGAAGACTTACCCAGATATCTATGAGTGCTGATGGAACTTCGATAGAGGAAGAATTTGAAGTTGTTAAATTTATTGAGAACAATGCTCCATTTGCTATGTTACTAATAAAACCTTGGATTGAAGGAGATCGGGACAGAAGGAAAGAAGAATAAGCCTTAGAACAAAAGAAGAAAGATTTGAAAGATTTCATGACTGGGAGGATCGCACACTTGATTGAAGAACGAGAGAACCGAGAAAAGCTATTTAAACCCAAAGACTTGGATGTTGAAGTGGGAAGAACACTAGAAGACCCATAGAACACTGAAGTACCTATTCCATATATAGATGAAGTATTACCCCTGATTTCTAGGAAATAATCTCACCAACACGAAGTTACTCTGCCAAAAGAAGATACGAATCAGAATGGAAAAAGGAATTCCGAGACGAAGCTCACTGGAAAGAAGGATACAAAACTAAGTAAGAAGAGAGCTAAGATCAAAAAGTTATAGAAGGTTCTCGAGGGAATTTTGCAGAAGGAAAATTTGTAAAATTGGAACTACACCAGAATATCAGAACAACATCACATGGCACTTTGCCATGGCAAAGTAATATAGCCATTGGAAATAGTATAACCGTTCGAATGACGACCCGAACAGGTAGAAAGGCATTTATGGTCAGAAAGTTCACCACTAGATCATTGGGACCGCACCATATCGGACAGAACTGAGTTAATGAAGGCTTCTCACCTGTTGTAAGAGATCTGTTACCAAGTTATCTATTTATCCTATCATGCCACACAACAAGAACACTTTTTCCAACCGTGACTATCTAATATCGTAGAATAGTTGATTTCACATAGTGATCATTGTGCTACTTCCATCTATCCCATAACATTCAATAGTTACTCTTTGAACCTGAGATATCCAACCACGAGCGTGTATGTTCGAAGAACTTAGCGCACTCGAAGAGTCTGCGAAGGAAGTAATCATTGAACTCATGACTGAGAGAGTCATGTTTGAAAGAGTGATGTTTGTGGGTGTACAAGCATACTCGATGAGAGGAGTGAAAGCCTCTCAATCGACTGCTCGCAGAGCCGGACCATCTCGACCATCAGTGGAAAAGAGAACCAAACACATAGATGAACTAGCAAATGCAAAGTTGATCCCAACCATATTTCCTGACTACGTCCCACCTCTGGCTGGCATGGTTAGTCGTGATAGTGTGACAAGAGATTTTGAGTACACCATGGTTACTACATACCTCCCGAAGGGGATACACGCAGTTCGAGCACAATAGGACAAGATCGCAGCATTGAAGTTCAGTGACTTCAACCTCAGAGATCGCAAGAACTATAGTATGCTTGCCCCATATAAATACCTATCCAGGACAAAGGGGAATAACTCAAAGATAATCCCCCAACTGTGGACGATGAACCTCACGCAGTCCACCCTGTTAAATGTAATGAAAATCCCACACTTTGGAAGGCAACAGGAATTCAACACCTGTGTCAAGTTATTGCTTTCATGTTACCTTGGCGACTACTTATGGATAGACCATCGTATCACAGTTGATCCGACGTTGATCCATAGGATCATGAGATTAAGTATGAAAGGACCTGAACCGTAGGAGTTCTATCCAGGAAAGGCCATAGATCGCGCACTAGCACAAAATATCAAGGATACATATGATGATGTTGAAAAGGAGACATGAGGATACAAGGTAGCCTCCATCCAGAATGACACAGTGCGCCTAGCCTATCGGCTAATAGCCAGAAATTTAGTAAGGAAGAACAGACCTATGCAGGTCACAGGATTTGTCGTTGACCTCGCAAGGAAGTTCATGGAAGGTCTACATATGAACTAGGAAAAGTACGTAGTTAATCAGCTGGAACTAGACTGTCGCGAAGCACAGGATCAGGGCTATGAGTTTCACTTTAGCTAGATCCTTATCCTCATTGCCTTTGTTTCCTGGGAGATGCCCGAAGGTGCGACCTTCCTAGATATTGAACCGTTCGAGCCACTTGCTGCAAAGTTCACCACACTTTGGTACTTGAATGATACGAAAAAACAGTGGTAGTCGAACGTTGTTTTTCACACATATTACCTTCAGCTGAAGAGAGACATTGAAGCTAAACCTCGCATGACTCTGAACACCCTACAGAGGTTCTGACCCCTGATGAAGTTCTATGCATATCGACACTTCATCTACCTTACAATGCGAGCCGATGAAAATAAGGAGAAACTTCAGTCGTACTACAAACTCATGGAAGAGGAACTTAAGGACATCACTAAGAACGGGTCGATATACCTCCTTATTCTGACAAAGCCTATAGATATGTCTCACCCTGACAGCACAGAGACCACACACAAAGAACATGATACACCTGGACCCAGTAGAACGAAGAAGATCTAAGAGGTCCAAGATTTAAGCAATGCCTCAGGAAAGACTGCTTCAGTATCACTTGACCGAGGTGGTGATGACGAAGTAGAAGAAATAAATGGAAAAGGAGTTGAACACAAGCCAAGAGAAGTAACACCGCCCAGAGATGAGGTTGATCCCTTGAAGAAGAGGAAGGTTTCCCCCCCAAAACCTTCTTCCCTAAAGAAATTGAAAGACATCGTGACCAAGATGAAGACTGTGCTCACTACCGATGATTTTGACTTCATCATAGCAACCCTAAACGACACTTCACTGGAAATCATAGAGAAACAAGAATCTAAGCAGGAGGAAATGTACGAAAGAATTAAGGTCGAATTCTGAGGGGTACAGTAGGCCCTTCAGTCCAGCCGCACAGTTTCCACTATACCCCTGCCACCAGGACAACCAGAGCTGGGAGATGAGCTAGCCCAACTTCACCGACTAGCTGATGCGGTCGAAGCTCGCCTTCATTGCGCTCAAGAAGAAATAGAACAAGCCACCCAGGCCTTGAATAAAGTGTAAGGAATAATTGTAGAACAACGAAGAGTTGTAGAACAGGAGAAGGTTTTTCTCCAGGCAAATTTTGAAGAAGAGAAAACCAAATGCAACAAGAAAAAGAACAGTTGGTCATAGAGAAACTCGACGTGAAAGAAGCAGTCAACAGATCCCTCCACTCTGTGACGGGATTAGAACCAAAGCAAAAATATCGAGTCACACACCAAGTAGATTAGCTTGCAGAAGCTATCCAACAACTACAACAATGAATAGCAGACTTAAAGCTCTGCACCATACCTGACACCCCGCAATATGTAAGGGATCAAAGAGAAGAAACTGCTCGAAGTGCAGTTGAAAGAATCAAATTCCTTGCCATGGAATGCAAGAAAATGAGTGATCGCAACACCCAGACATATGAGTGACTCACTGAGAATCCAAAATTGAAGGCACTGGACTCACAACTACATGAAGTGAAGCAGCAAGCAAAGACAATACAGGTGTAGTTGAAGCCCCTGTCAGCCATGGAAATAATGAAGCGATCACAAGAGCAGTGCACTAACCAGCAACAGGTCCACACTATTTAGAGCAAATTTATGGAAGTAACTCAGAGGATCCAACCTATATAGGATGAGGCTTACCAGTTGTTCACAGATATCCAAGGCTGAGAAGCGGAACTAGAGCAAGTCATCAATGCAACTAAACATCACCTAGAGGGACCTGTCAACAAAGTAGTCATATAAGAGTTCACTGAACAGGAGGCCCTGACACAACAAAAAGTCGAAGCATATCGATCCAATCTCGTGACTTTTGAAGCAGAACTATTCAGATCAGAGTGACTTGGGATGAGTCACAAGTGAGTGTTGGGGGCCTCTTGGCCCTTGACCAAGTTTTGAGGATTCTTGGTCATGTTTGACCTAATTTTGGGACTTCGTCAGGCTATCAAAGGTGAAGCGCAATATGAAGTGGAGATCGTGAGATCTCAATCCTTTTTAGGGCCCTTTTTGGGATTCAGGATTATGTAACGGGTATGGTATGTCAACCATGGGTTTACCCATGTTTAGGCCTATTTTGTAATGTATAAATAAGCAGCTAAGTGATGTAATAAAGGGGGAAGAGACCTAGTAGGTCGGTGTGCTAAGTGCTAGAGTTGGATCTATGTGATCAAGAGTTGTAAGTTCTTTGTGCATACTGTGTGAGGATTGCAAGTCTAGTGCAAGTAACTGTAAGAGGTTGTGTGAAGGATTGGTGTTGTACCCTAGCTAGAAGAAGGAGGATCTAGCAGAGTGCGTGCAGATCTCCTATCTTCTATAGAGTAGAACTTGGATTCTATGTGCTTGTAAGAAGCTTGACCAAATATAATAAAGAAGAGAAGATTCGGTGGACATAGCCCCAGGGTGGGGGTGAACCATGTACATGTTGTGTTTCTATGCTTTGAGCGATGGTTTAACTGTGCTGTAAATAAGACTGGATATTGGTGAATGTTAACTGCTGAGTGCTCTGTTAAGTGTTAGAATCACATATCTATGTCCCAGCTAAGGTTGCAGACATCTGAGTCATACAACCACCCGTGCCTCTACCTCGGGTGAGACTTCATCTGCTTTGTAGGTGTTTCCGAAAGGGATGGTTGTTAGGGTTTTGTTGGTGCGATGTTGTAGCATTGAACCCTGGGTCTTCCCCTGTGGCAAAAAAGTTGTTACATCTATTTTCATTTTTCAACTTCTTCAACAGGTATTGTGATCCTTACTATCAGATAGGGTAGGTTTCATTTCACTTGTAGAATTCATTTATCCATACCAATCACATATTTTCCATGGGGTCAACCCCATTCATTACAACATTATACCTTCAAGTTTCTCTAAAGGTGTCATTTATGAATGGTAGAGATTACCTCTTTATTGTTGTCCTAGTTAGTACCTCACTGGACATTTTGGAACCCATGCTACAATGGTTTTTGTAGGCTCAGAAGCCCTATTTAGTATTTCCATGACATTGCATTGAAGCCTCATGTCTTCTTCTGATATTTTGTTGTCTAATTAATATTGGTGCACAACTAGAGACTAGGGTTCTCAAAGGTTACCAACAAATATACCATTGTATTCTAGTAGCGCTGACATATTAAACCTTTCACAAGGTAAGGAGGTCTCACCCAAAGAGAATACAAGACTTGTGTGTGATAAAGTGATTCAAGGAGGACACACCAATAGATCTAGTGCAATATAACGAAGATTTATAATTAAATGTGAAAATATTATATCATTAGAAGTTTAAATCAGTATATACATTTGATAATCCATGTAGTGTAGCATAAATATAAGTGCATACATCACAATATCTTGTAGACACTATCACAACTACCAATTACATAGAGCAAGAAATATTGTGCATCATAGAGATCAAATATTCATACCCATAATGAAAAAATTTGGTGCCCATATAATCCATCACGTTATTATCATATCACAACACAACATACATAGAGATAATATTCCATATCATGAATTATACATCAGAACCAACAATCAGATATCCACTATGGACTCTTAGAATTATGCGCAAGCACAATTAATTCCCCTAACCCATTACAATAGCTTATCGTAACAGACTCAATGAAAGTAATGGTGATATCCTGATGAAAAAATAAGAATGACAAGGAATCTATTGAAAGTAGTATACAACTCGATAATAGCACAATATATCATAATTAACCCATTAACACAACAACTAGGAAACCCATCAACTCAACAATTAGGCAACCCTTTCCCATGACATATTCCCATATTTATGGATTTTCCTCGGGTGCTTCTTAACTTATTGAGTCCTCTATTATATTTTCTTGATTCTTCTTTCACTCTGCATGCGCTCGAAGCTTATAGATATTTCCACTTGCTATTCCAATTGGTGCATGAATTGTTTCTACTGTTGGTGCACTTGTAGTTAGATTTCCGCTCATAGTAGCTATTTTCTGTTTCTTCTAGGCTTCCTCTTCCATGCTACACTTTTCTGTAAAACATTGATACTTCAAAAAAAAAATTTCCTCCAAAATGAAGGGCCCAACAGGCCCCGACCACAATATTTGACTCGCCTTGACTCAACCTTCCACTCTTTTTATATGGTCACCTTCAAATGAAGTGCCCAACTCTGGTACAATGGTAAGGAACTGCTCATGGAAATTGTCATAGTAGTCCACATGATCCTTCCATTTCCTTGATAAGATCGTGACTTCGGCAACAAACACTTGAGTAGCGGTCAAACTAGGTTCCTCCGTCTTAGTAGCCAATAGATTCATACATTCAGTGTTGACAATGTTATCAATGTGTTGCAACTGGACATACTCGAATTGTACGGTAGGTCAGAAACTGCAGAGCTCTTTCTTGGTGGTGTGAGTAGATTCATCCAAAGAATTGAGTCATTCATCATCAATCTAGATTGCTGCAAACATGGTGTCCTACTCAAATGGATCGATGATTGCTTGGGATTCCACATTCATTTTTTTCAATTGAGTGTGCAATTCCTCAATAGGTTTTCTACGAAGTTCTATCAATCTAACCTAGTCATTGAATATGTCAAAGAGACAATGTGATTCCTTGGCTCAGGCATGAAGAGATGACTTAAAAGTTTTTCCCTCCTCGATTGCATGTGTAATCTTTTGGAGAAACTCTTCGGGTTGCTCCTTTTCCTTCAATTTGAATGCAACTAATTCCTATTGTAGTGTATCTATCTTTGCATCCAACTATGACCATGTGCCAATAATGAGCTTAAATCTCTATGGTGGCACAATTGGATTGATATCTAGGAAAGGAAACTAGGGATACCAACTCATAGTCAACATCCAGGGGGTACAATCAACAGTCAGGATTGAACATATGGGAAGGGTAGAAAAGGCTGAAGCTTCGAAAGCACTGCCTCTCATAGAGGTAAGGGCACTAGCGAAACCCAAAAATACAATATTTCCACTATTCTTAGTTAATAGTTGGAGGGGCTATCTCCTCGGTTCTCCTTCACAGAACCTCATGTTTGACTCTTGTGTTAGAGGATTTTCCCAACTATACTTATACAAAAATTGGATTTGACTCTCCTTATGAAAGGCTCCTATGTTTTCTTTGGGTTGGCCCTGGAGAATTTACTCTCCATCCAAATCGAAGGCCCTAGCCTAAGCTATTAGTGAACCCTAGAAAAATATTACTAATTAATTTTAGTTATTAGAGTTCATTTTAATGGTTTTTTCTTAATTCAAAAAGGAATGTACATGAAACTCGGTGATGTGTATTGAAACTTGTAGAAACAATAACAATTACACTTTAAGAATATTACTGAAACGAAAATGGGCTAAATTCTTCACAATAAAGAGGTATAATATATGGATTTTGTTAACGCCGCCATTTTTCTTTCCATTTAAAGTCGTTTTTGAGTCACGTAATGATCCATGCACCCAAACATGTGAAGTTAGGTATGTAACACCGTGAGGCTGAAGTCAGCAAATGGTTGGTTGGCCCTTGGAAATGGGAAAGGGTGTCAGAGTCGAAAACTGTATACGTGGTACGGGCATGTCTTTTCCCAAAAGGCCGAACCGGTTAAGAGGGAATCTTTTACGTACCCCCGATCGAGTCAACTGGTTAATAAAGGTCACATCGGAAAGTTCCATAGTTATTATTAGTTCATCATGAAGGCTGAGGGAATGAATAATTGCAACATTTGTATTATACATGCACAACAAACCGTATCACCTGCATTCCACACATGGGTATTTTCCATGAACAACCTGAAGTTAGACTTGAAACATATTGTCACCATAAATTCATTGGTTTCCAGCATGTTTTCCCCTCTTGGATGATTCATTATAAATATCATATGCTCGACGTGTCCTCCATTCATAGAACCAGGCCTAAGCTCTTTTCACAGTTTCCCTTTGCTAATTAAGTTGGTTCAGAACTGCCCCCTGGTGCATTAGTTCAAAAACCTGGATATAGAGTATAACTTGGTCACGCTGTAGCTTCTCAGGGAACAAGGAAGGGTGTGTGGAGTGACATAACTATGAGGTCTGAACCTCAAATATATTGGAATTCTTTTGCATCCACGATGACCATTCCCAAAGGCATGGAAGAAACCATTCTTGCACCTATAGAAGAGACCAGATCAAGTCATGGAATAGATGAAACAGAGGGATTCATATAGGAGAGGGAGATAGAAAGAGCCTCTTCCTCCCAACATTGGCTTCCTCGGAGGAGGGGCAGGCCGAGAAATAACAAGGAGATAATGAAGGCTAAAATTCCAGAAGGACCGCATTTCGGATTGGCAGCTGGAGGACTACTCAGACACATCATCCAGCTAGAACCTTCAAGGAAACCAAGCCGGGAATGCAAGATCAAAACAAGTAAAGAGGACACCATGGGAATGAATGAGGAAGCGTCATCTTAGTAGCTGAAGAAAGCAAAGATGACTATTGTCGAGCTTTATCAGGAGAACAGGGAATTAAAGCGATAACTAGCGACAAAGATCGCAAAAGCATCTGTTGCAAAGAGTCATGGAGGGAACGTGGCATGGATAATAAGGAAGCTTAGAGAGGCACATAATGTTATTGTCCAGCTGCAATAGGCACAAAGGTTGGAAAAATAAAAGCATACAGAGTGTCCCATAGAATGCAGAGAAAACGAAAAGGAAATCTGCATGGCTCTTTCCAGCGCACCCAAAGAGAAAGTTTAACATGAGGCATTTTATTCACGATAGTTTTAAAGTGATACACATCCTCTAAAGCATCTTACCATTTTGATAGCGGTCATGAGAATTGAACAACTGTTTGTTGTGCATAGCTCTCCACCAAACAGGTGCATAACAGAAGATAGAACCAACATTGTAGATAAGAAGTTTTCGACAGACACTTGTTCACTGGGATACTTGATCAAGATATACAACGACACATTTTTTCCTACATCAGATTCTGACCGATGATCAGACCCCGTGGCGAGCCTGAAGGAATTTGTTAGTATACAGGCGTGATTGTTGCCTACTTTTGGATAGTACCATACGAAGAGTCTCTAGCCCATGTGGCACATTTTTCTTAGTTTAGGATTAGCAGTTAGAAAGCATGGCAGCCCAAGCAACGCCCTTGTTTATATATTTCATCTTTTTGATGTAAGACAAGTTGGTTGGCAATTTTGAGAAAGCAACTGCTATTGTATGTAAACTGAGTTTTTGACCGAAATTTAATGCAAAGTTCCTGTGATTTGATAAAAAGATTCTAGTTTTGATAGTCAAATGTATTGTGTCTCTTTCTTTGCGTATGTGTTTCCTGTTACCTTTTATTTCATATCTCATACTGTCTATTTCATAACAAATTTTCCAACCTGTGGATTCGCTGTACAACACCCCTTGTTTGTCCCACTTAGACAAAATGTTTTCCTCTCAAGATAACTTTGAATTCGTCCACAACAACACTCTTGAGTTACTTTCTATGTTTTTCTCCCACCACACTTTACGATTTACACTGAAGTTTGTTGCTCGCCTAGCCTTCTCCTCTCGAATCCAATCACTGAGTCATTTGTTCCATCTCTTCCTCAGATCAATCCCATATCCCAAGTTTTACTTTTCTGTGCCAATATAACCAAAAAACGTTTTACCATCAGTGTTAAATCTAGCCACTGCTTTCAGAGTCATATCCTGCATGGAGACCATGCCATTTCTGAGATAACCCTCTCTAGATCCGAAAGGATAGTTTCAAGTCTCAAAGTTGGTTGAAAAAGTTACCTTCGTCATATGTTTATCAACCAAATAGATTTAATGAGTACTAACAGATTCTAATGCACTTCTTTTCAAAGAAACATTTCCTTTTCAATGCAATGCAAATGCAAACATTTCACTTTCAATGCAATGCAAATGCAAACATTTCACGTTCAATGCAATCAACAATTCTATTGAAATCTACAACAACATATGCAATTCTCTAAGTTAATGAAAAATGCAACTTTTTTCACTTTTCACTTTATATGACAAATATGCACCCTATAAATTAGCCCTAAATGAAAACTGAAATGTTTTTTTTTTTCTCTGAAAAGTACAAGAGATAATTCCAAAAGAAAACATGCATACAATGAACTTTTCTTTTTAAATGCACATCCAAAGTATAAGGAAGAAATTTCAAAAGCACATGGTCTTACACTTCTATTTTTATAAGTAAATAAAGAAAACAAGAAGGTACAAAGAAATAAAAAACGCAAATAGATGACCATACACCCTACAAATAAATACAACAACAGGTCATAGTGTTTTATACACCTGGTGAATCTTTATAGAGTCCTAAAACCATCAAAATCCAAAAACAACTTTGACAAAACAAGAAAGTTGGAATTTTGTTTTTGGACTTTTCTGATAATCTTGAAATAAAAGAAACAATTTCTTAAACCAAAAAGAAAACCCTAATGGCTCACAGGATACAAGAAGACCCTATAGTACCACAAACCAACTTCCAGTGATCTGAATAGAGAAGAAAACTCAAACCTATAACATGTATGCGATTGTCTATGAGATGAGTAGCGTATATACACTAATATGTTCAAGCAAAGTCATGTATGTATGCCTCTGTAATCAAAGAAAAGTGCGTACACCTAGTAAAAACCTCTCAAAATTGAGAGAAAAGGGTCTGGAATACTCGGGAAGGATTGAAAAATTAAGAGAATTCCAAATAATAGTCAAAGACATAGAAAAAACTTCAAAAGAAATACAAACCACAAGTACTACTAATGACCCAAAAAGGGAGTGGCCCTAGTGGAGACACCAATTATGTTACGAAAAACAATGTGTTACTGCTATGGGTCAAGTTTGTTGGATAGTTGGTTGTAATTGATGTCAACCTTTGGAGAGTGGTCTTAGAGATTGATGTCAACCCTTAGTGATGCAAGAGCATATTCATCAAAGTACACGTGGAGAGACATCTCAATGCCCTAGCACACCTTTTGAATTAAATTTGAATTTTAAAAGTGGGTGTATCCTGTAAATATTTTGAAAGGATTGCAAATTAAAGAAGATATTTAATATATGGAGGTTGAACGATCACGTAATATCGGGAGAAGATCAGATTTTCCTTTAATGTAATAGATTGCAACACATATATGGAGATTTCTCTCTTATTTTCCTCCTCAGACATTTAATGTAATAGGACTTAAGTAGTTGAAATCTTTAATTCGATAGGATAGGTAGTCGGAGGGAATCTTATGAGCCCTCTGGTATAAGTAGAGGTGTTGTATGCCCAAATAAGGCTACTGTAAATCAGTTGGAATTGGTTAGAAGAAGATTATCATAGTTGTAGCCATGTATATGTACATTTGACTGAATATAACAGAGAAGGCATTGATCCAAAGTGTCTGGTGTTGTTGTTATTGTCTATCTGAATGAATGGTAGGCTTTCAGTTTAAATTATGTTCTTTGTTATTATGTATTATCATGTATGCATGAATTATACTGTTGAATATATGAATCTATGAGAGGTTAGATAAGTTTCAATTGTTTCTCTTCCTCAAGCTTATGCACGAAGTGCATATTGTCTGCAAGGAGTGTGTTGACAGAGTCCTTCGACTCAAATATTAGGAGAGATAACGTGGAAATTATATGAAAAGTGTGCATATCATCCACAAGGAGTGCGTTGACAGAATCCTTGACTCAGGAGCTCAAGAGGAGCAATTTAAGAGTTGTTGCAAAAAGGTGTAAGGCACTAGTGCAAGGTGTGTAGAAGTTAAGTCTTGTGTGAAGATTTTCTGCAAGGAGTGCACAGATCCAAAAATCATACTAAGTGTCGAAGAAACCATTTAAGGAGTCCAAAGATCGAAGAAAGGACAAGTACAGAGGAGTTAGCAGGAGAAATTCTTCAGGAAGGAGGAGCTTTTAAGGTTTTTCAAGATAAACAATCAAGATCCACCCAGGAGAGGCATGATTATTCTAGACTGTCATATCTGGGAGAAGTTGTGCGGTGGTTAGCCGTGAGTTCCTTCGCAAATTCATGATTCAAAGGATTTGGGGTGTTAAAGAGAAAAAATCGTCGAAGTAAATCTTAGTTGTTGGTTGCAGCGAGGATACGTGGCAGATATCCACAAAATTTGGGGGAAAATTACTTCGAGGAAAAGGGAGGTAGGTGCATCCAGAAGCATCAAAGACAAAGGTAACAAAGTAGATTTGTACCATTGGATTCAAAAGAACACGTGGTGGAGATCCATGTGATTTGCAGGAGAAGCACTTCAGAGAAAAACGGGTAAATTGAAGCCAAAACCTTCAAAGAGAGAAGTAGCGAAGTCCACAGGAGCCGTCAATTTGAAGAGGAAGCCTGTCAATAGATCGATAAATTTGGAGAAAGGAGCAAGGAGAAAGCAGAGCATTGACCATAAGTCATCTAAACCTCCAAAAGGTAGGAATCCAAATCCTAGCCATTGATTGTGAGGACACGTGGTGTCTTCGATGTCATTTCGGTGATAGCGCACTTCAACGAAAAGTCACTTCATGGAAAACGGAGAGTGAAGGCTCAAAAATACCCAAACGTTGAAGCACCGAAGTCCATATGAACCTTTCATTGGGGAAGGACACATGATAGAAGATATGCCACTTCATAGAATTGGTACTCTGAGAGAAATAGAGCAGGAGAGGTGTGGACTGAAATTCACTTGAGGTGGAATCAAGGGTTAATATCGACCGCAGATCAATACGAGCACGTGGTGCTTGATCCATATCTTTGTGTAGAAAGTAATTCAGGGAGAAAAGGCACTGGAACACCCAGAACTCGCGAACTCTGAAGTTACAAATTGAATCACAACCATAAGCTGCTGGATAATAATTGGTCGTAGATCCTGTTGGATCAGTTCGCTGATTCAGGGTTCAGGTGAAAGGGGTGCAGATGTTTCTAAAAATATAGAAGCTTGAAGTTATGAAGTGCTTAGGATATTAAGCCCTGGGTCAGAGCCTGAGGTCATATGTGGAGAAGGGATAGTGGAAATGAGATAACGCCCAAAATTTTAAAATTAATAAAGCGTTAAGGAAAGGGCCCATAGGTACCATACGAACCGCTCCTAAGGTGACAAAAGAGCTTGTGTTTAATTCGATTTGGGACCAAAAAGGTCTTGAGGAGATAATTCATCTTAGGTATTTAAAGATCCTTGACCAGGAGGTCGCGTAGGCCCCAGGAGAGAAGGGGGCCCTGCATCAAGTGGTATCCGAGCTTAAATTTTCATGTAGACAATAGGTGAAGGAGGAGATAGAGTGTGATGCTATTTGAACGATGGTTGCACGTATGCAAAAAAAAATGGACATCCAGGTGGGATTCATAGAGAATTTGGAGATGTTATCAGTTGCAGAGTAATCCACAGACTTTCTAGGAGGGCAGGAAGAAGGTGAAAATTGCTCTTGAAATCCATAGGAGAGGCCGAGAATCCAACCACAAGTAGAAAAGAAAAGAATATATGGATCAAGATCTCAAGGAGATAAGAGAAAAAATGGAGAGGATGACATTGAATATGCAACAAGAGTAAAATCTATGTTGGAGGTACGCATGGCCTCTAAAAAGGAAAGAAAAATGGCTTGTTCAAAAGTTGTTGGTTAGAAGGAAACGTCTGGTAGTGAGGAGGTGGTTGAGGGAAGTCGAAACCCTCAGTGATATAGAGGAGAAAGTGGTTTACATCTATGAGACAAAGATTGGAAATAACCTTAGTGTTGAGGAGGAGAAGAGATCGGCCAGAGATTGCATAGACTGTTGAGAGGGCAGAAGTGGAATCCCGAATTTCCAGGTGGGAAAGGGAGATGAAGAGAGGCTATCTAAAAGTATCAGGAGATCAGAGATGACTTTGGATCAACAAGGAGTTATGATAGATGAGGATCATAGGAATATTCTGATCATTTGGGGAATTTATATATTTCTATCAAATAGCCCAGCAGAGGCTAGTGAAAGTGTTGAACATGAGGAGGTGATGCAACAAGTACCCAAGAAAGAGGCCATGGGGCCAAATTATTTTAAAATTAATAGTTTCTGTGATTCAGGTGAAACAGAGGGAGGAAAACCAGTAGAGACTATCATGGAGGATGAATATCACACATTAGAATGTGCCCAAGAAATGGATAAATAATATCATTTAATGGAATTTCTCAAAAACTTCAGCGAGGGAGATGAACATGAGGCAAATATAGAATTGGAACCTACAAAAGAGGAGAGAGAAACAAATATCATGGATCTTTTTTATCTATGTGAAGAGATGGAAGCCATGGGGAAAATAATAATAACCCAGAGGGGACTTATCCAACAAGTTAATTTGGAAAAATTGATGGAGAGAAGATGCAACAGAGCAAGTTGTCAGAGGAAAGATAACCAGTGGACTAGCTGGACAAAGAAATAGAGGAGATACATATATTGATGATGGAAGCAAAAAATAAGAAATCCAATAGCAGAGAAGGATGAGACATAAGAGAACCTGCAGGAGAAGTAGGGCAACAAGAGAAACAAGGCAGTAGGAGAAACAAATCAAAGGAGCAAGTGGACAACTCCCATTTCAAGTTTGGGATCTTGGAGGATCTCAACAACATAGCAGAGGAAGGCATGAGCATGAGATCATGATTTTCCCGGCAGTGTAGTATGATGCAAGAGCATCGTCAATAAAGCGCACATGGAGATACATCTCAACGCCCTAGCACACCTTTTGAATTAAATTTGAATTTTAAAAGCTGGTGTATACTGTAAATATTTTGAAAGGATTGCGAATTAAAGACTATCTTTAATATCTGGAGGTTGAACGATCACGTAAGATCAAGAGAAGATTAGATTTTCCTTTAATGTAATAGATTTCAACATAGATTTGGAGATTTTGCTCTTATCTGTCTGTCTCAGACATTTAATGTAAAAGGACTTAAGTAGTTGAAAGATTTAATTCGATAGGATAGGTAGTCAGAGGGAACCCTATGAGCCCTTTGGTATAAGTAGAGGTGTTGGATTCCCAAATGAGGCTTCTACAAATCAGTTGGAAATTTTTAGAAGAAGCTTATCATAGTTGTAGCCATGTATATGTACATTTGACTGAATATAACAGAGAAGGAATTGATGCAAAGTGTCTGGTGTTGTTGTTATTGTCTATCTGAATTAATGGTAGGCTTTCAGTTTAAATTTTGTTCTTTGTTATTATGTATTCTCATGTATGCATGAATTACACTGTTGAATGTATGAATCTGTGAGAGGTTATATAAGTTTCAATTGTTTCTCTTCCTCAAGCTTATGCAAGTAGTGCATATTGTCTATAAGGAGTGTGTTGACAGAGTCCTTCGACTCAGAGATCATGAGAGATAACATGGAACTTATATGCAAAGTGTGGATGTCGTTCTCAAGGAGTGCATCGACATAATACTTGACTCGGGAGCTCAGGAGGAGAAATTTAAGAGTTGTTTTTAGAAAGGTGTAAGGTATTGGTGGAAGGTGTGTAGAGTCTCCCGTAAAGAAGCTAAGTCTTGTGTGAATATATTTTGCAAGGCATGAACAGATCCAAAAATCAGACTAAGTGTCAAAGAAACCCTTTAAGGAGTCCAAATATTGAATAAAGGACAAGTACACTGGAAGTAGTGTAAATTCTAACCTTGTACAATATCTACTGCAAACTGATATTCAGAAAAGAACAGAAGAGATACAATGGAAAATACAAACATTACACAGAGATTTTTCACCTGGAAACCCAAACCGGGAAAACCAGCATATATTATATTGATACATTGCTTTACACTGTTTACAATACAATACATATAGGAGCCAGCGGCATCCAAAACCCTAACCCAATGACCTGGATTAGTCCAAAACCCTAATTCCTTAACCGAAAATAGAAAACCATCGGCAAAAAACCATGTGCCGAAAAAACCACCTAATATCACGTGGTCCCGGAAATATGTCGGCCCGAAACCGACGAAAATATGTCGGCCCAAAATTTTTTTTTTGGGGGCGCTGCCCCCGAATCCCCGCGTGGGGGGCTCCGCCCCCCTGCGCACCCAGTGCAGGCGCTCAAACTACTACTCGTGCAAAGAATATAACACATACCCAACATTCTCCCACTTGTTGTTTTCTTTGCACACAAGGGGTTACAGGGTTACATAGTCAACAATCCAGGGCAACAATGCCCATGGATCCTCTACACCAAGAGAACTTCTTAGTGCTCATAGATTTTGTTAATGAATCTGCAACATTCTTCAAAGTGTCCACCTTCATCAGTGATACTTTCTTTTCTTCAATCATGTCTCTCACAAAGTGATATTGAACATCAATGTGCTTTGTCTTTGAATGATAAGCAAGGTTCTTCACCAAGAAAATTGCACTCTGACTGTCACACTCTATCCTTACAGCTTCTTGTACCAACCCAATACCTGAACGTAATCTTTGTAACCATACTGCTTCCTTACTTGCATGAGTGGCTGCCATGTATTCAGATTCTGTAGTTGAAAGTGCCACTACAGCTTGTCTTTTGCTCATCCAACTTATTGCTCCTCCAAATAGGTTAAACACATACCCACTTGT
>ML812042.1:26252-45498 GCA_009831015.1 Picea engelmannii | reverse complement strand
GGAAACCCAAACCGGGAAAACCAGCATATATTATATTGATACATTGCTTTACACTGTTTACAATACAATATACATATAGGAGCTAGCGGCATCCAAAACCCTAACCCAATGACCTGGATTAGTCCAAAACCCTAATTCCTTAATCGGAAATAGAAAACCATCGACAAAAAATCATGTGCCGAAAAAACCACCTAATATGATGTGGTCCCGGAAATATGTCGGCCCGGTGAAAATATGTTGGCCCAAATTTTTTTTTTCGGGGGCGCTGCCCCCGAACCCCCGCACGGGGGGCTCCGCCCCCCTCTAACCCCCCTGCGCACTCGTCGCAGGCGCTCAAACTACTACTCATGCAAAGAATATAACACATACCCAACAATTAGAGGGAGAAATCCTTAAGGAAGGAGGAACGTTTAAGGTTTTGGAAGATAAATGATCAAGATCCACCGAGGAGAAGAGAGATTATTCCAGACTATTAGATATGGAATAAGTTGTGTGGTGTTTAGCTGTGAGTTCCTTCGAAAATTAACAATTTGGAGGATTTGGGGTGTTAAAGAGAAAAAATTGTCGAAGTCTGAAGTGGAGAAGTAAATATTAGCCGTTGGTTGCAGCAAGGATACATGGCATAAATCCACAAACTTTGGGGGAAAATTAATTCGAGGAAAAGGGAGGTAGGTGTGTCCAAAAGCACCGAAGCCCGAAGTAGTGAAGTAGATCTGGACCATTGGATCTAGAAGAACATGTGGTGGAGATCCATGTGATTTTCAGTAGAATCACTTCAAAGAAAAATGCATAAAGTGAATCCAAAACCGTCGAAGCATGAAGTAGCAAAGTCTACAGTAGTCATCAATCTGAAGAGGACATGCATCAACAGATTGATAACTTTAGAGAAAGGAGCAAGGAGAAAGCAAAGCATTGACAGGAAGTCATTTGAAGTTCCAAAAGGTAGGAATCCAAATCCTAGTCGTTGATTGTGGGGACATGTGGTGTCGCCTCTGTCATTTTGGTGACAACGCACTTCGACGAAAAGTCACTTCGGGGAAAACCAAGAGTGAAGGATCAAAAATACCCGAACATTGAAGCACTTAAGTCCATCTAAACCGTTCATTGGGGAAGGACGCGTGGTGGAATATATGCCACTTCGGAGAATTGGTACTCAGAGAGAAATAGAGTAGGAGGGGCATTAACTGAAAGTCTCCCAAAGTGGAATCAAGGGTTAATCTCAACCATATATAAAGATGAGCATGTGGCACTCGATCCATAGCTTCACACAGAAAGTACTTCAGGGAGAAAAGGAACTAGAATGCATGGAACTCGTTAACGCTGAAGTTACGAAGTGAATCACAATCATCGGTTGTTGGATAAGCGTTGGTCGTAGATCCTGTTGGATCAGTTCTCTGATTCCGGTTTTGGGTGAAAGGGGTGAAACTGTTGCTAAAAATGTTGAAGCCCAAGGTTATGAAGCACTCAGGAGATTAAACCTTGGTTCATAGCCTGAGGTCGCATGTGGAGAAGGGCTATCAGAAAGGAGCTAACACCCAAAATTTTAAAATTAATAAAGCGCTAAGGAAAGGGGCCTGTGGGTACCATATGACCTGTGCCTAAGGTGATAAAAGGGTCTGTGTTTAATTATATTTGGGACGAGAAAGGTCTCGAGGAGATAATTCATCTCAGGTATTTAAATATCCTTGACCGGGAAGTCACGTAGCCCCGAGGAGAGAAGGGGGGTCTGCATCACTTAGAGTAGTCTGGAAGCCCTAGAAATGGTATAGATCATGGTATAGGTTGATGTATAGGTGTTGATGTGCATGGTTGATACATAGTATGGTACAGGCACATATATTGTGATGGTATGTTGGTGACTTCGGTAAATGATTGGTAGAGGCATTTGTTGGTGATGGTAGAATAAATACATGGAGGTCAGTATACTTGCAGGTAATAATATCACAGATGGATAGTACATGTCATGCCATTTCTTGTGATATATGGTACGCCATGTAGTTCCTCACGACTGAGGAGATATGTCTCTATGAAGTTGGAGGACCCTTAAGAATACTCTAGAAGCCTATAGAAGGTCATCAAGAAGATTGACTAGTCAAAGTGGTTGCAACAAGATATTGTTGAAAAATTAATTAATTATTGCGGGGATAGTTAAATTGAGATTGGTTTTCATTGATGTCAACCATTGATCAAAGTTTCATGTTGAAGTAAAGTGGTAGTAAACAATATATAATTATTTATTGTAGGGATACTTAATTATTGCATGGATAATTAATTATTGAAAGGATAATTAATTATTGCATGTCGAAGTAAAGTGGCAATCAACAAAAGATAGCAGATTTCATGTGAGTTGCATGTTGCATGGTAGTTTCATTTCATTAATAAATCTCTCCTTATAACATAGAGAAGAGTCCATTGCAAATCCCTTCTATGTATTCACCTATGAAAATAAAGGTTGGAGATCTAAGGCAATGAGTCGAAGAAAAAGAAGTCAAGTGAAGTAAGAAGTTTGCATGAGTCGAGAGCACAGAGAAGGGGTTTCATAAAGAAATTCCTTGAGTATATCCATGATTTTAAGGAGGAAAAGCGTGAACATCCATGACCTGCAGTGAGGGAAAGAGTGAATACCCATGGGGAGATAATACACACAGTCACAGACCTGTGGGGAAAATTTGTGGAAGGTAAGGGATCTAAAAGCTCAGGTCAGCTATAGTTTGAATGTATGTCTTCCTTTGTGTGTTAAGGAGTTATTTTGAATAAATTAAGAACAATTATGTCTCAATAATTCATAAGTTGTTGATTTGGATAATTATCTTATAGATTTTGGCATGAGGAATAAGTGGTTACAGTCTTGATGAGATATTGGTATCAGAAGTAGAAAAAAAGAGGTATCAGAAGCAACAACAATAACATATTATTAGTTACATTAATAGAGGTAGTGACATGGTTGTCAACAATTATATTTCAGGGCAGTTGGACGGGGAAAGGAAAGGGGGCTGTATCCTCCTTCCTGTTGGAGCCGAATAAACTAGAGTGTTGGAGCTTCCTTTGGGTTGCATCTTGTAAATAGGGGGTTGGAGCCTCTTTCTAGTTGTAGCTGGAGAAATAGGAAGTTGGTGCTTCCAGTGAATGTACTCTTTAACAAACAAGAAAATCATTCCATGGTTTTTTCTTGCATTAGGTTTCCATGTAAAACTTCAGTGTACTGTTTTTATGTGTTTTTTATGCATTGATTTATGGTACTGATGCTATATTGAATGATTATTGAATGTGATTGAATATTTATGTTGTGGTTATAGAGATAAAATTACTAATATTGATTCACCCCCGCCCCCTATCAGTATTCCAACATGGGCCACAACATAGTGATACCTTAAAATACCACTCTCAAACTCAAATGTAATAGTCAATCAAGAATAACTACTTTGAAATAATTGAATTTTAAGGGAAAGAGAAGAGAAGAAACCTAGACTCCAGTTTTTTATTTTTATCCCACATGAATACTTTCACTCTAGCACTCTTCCAAAACAATCGTTTGAAATATCTTGCACACAAAGAGGCAAGAAACTGTAAGAGGTAGTTAATAATTAACTAAAACATTATAATTACAACTTTCATAATATATTTATGTTATATGATGTAACATACGTTAGAAACATGAATCAACATACGAAATTGGATGAGAACGAAACACATTTTATTATGAACAACATTAAATTTGGTTACAACCTGTAACCATTGCAACATGGTCCTCAAACTGGGCTCCAAGTTCCTGCACCCAAGGCTATAGATGATCAAAAATACCTCCAATACTTTTTTCTTAAACATGTCCAAGGAAGGAAAAGTATTTCTTCCTGACAAGATAGGAGACCAAAACTTCTGAAAACAAGGGTTTCTAGATGGAAGGGACAATCTCAAATACAAGGGGAAAAGGGGACTTGTAGGACTATAATGAAAATTCCAACGGAAGGATGCATTTCTCTATTCTATATTTCCTCCACCCCAAGGATATAATTTCTACTCCCTTTTGATAATTGGAGTAGTTATGGATGGCCTATAGGAGGTTGGGAACCTGAGGAACTCATCAACTCCGCCCAAAAAGTTAGGATTTATTATTTTTTTGAGCCAAATTAATGTGTACATGGGTTGCTAAGTATCAACTAGCATATGTACATGGGATGCTTTAAGGAAAGTCTCGTATATCAAGCAAAATGAGGTTTTTTAACGTATTTTTGAGGAGTAAAAGGGAGAAAAAATCATATAAGCTAGGAAAGGGATGTAGCTAAGGCCAATGAGTCATCATAAGAATATGTGGTAGCAAATGATGCTATAACAAACACAGGTAGGGAAAATTCGTTGGTTAGACCATTTCCCAATCTTTATGTAATTAGGTAAGAGTTTTTCGAAGTTGGGTTTCCCTTTTAAATACAATCCTTATTGTCGAAAGAAGGAGAAATTTCTTATGTTTATTAGAGAGAGTTCAAAACCATTCAAGGCATCCTTATATATGTCATCTTATGCATAATTGTTTGCGTCTTTAAGATTTCTAAAGGAGAATATGGTTCAATGGGTAGGGGAACATCATAAGAAAAAATAATTTTCCCTTATAAAAGTTCAACAGGAGTTGGACTAGGTATATAATTAGTAGGGATTGAGTGTTCCTTGTCTTGACTTGTTGGAAAATATAGACACTCTAGAGGAACAACAAATAAATGTTCTTCTTGACATCGAGAGGGAATGAAATTTAAAGAGTTGTGTTGTGTGGATCAAATATAGTGAGGTTAATACCATTTTTTTCCAAATATTTGTGAACTACAGAAGAAATCAAAACACTATATGGGAATAAAGTCATTGTGGTGGTAACAATGTACGTGGGTTTACTGAGTTGGAAAGCATGGTGTGAACCATTTTAAGGAATTATTCAAGGAGACAAAACATTATAACATGGGGGATTTTCTTAAATTAGTGGGACTATTTCCATGCCTCATTGGTGAAGAAGAGAATGAATCCCTTTATAATCTATTTTCTAGAGAGGAGCTCCTTTCTATTATTATTTTGTTTAAAAAAACCAAGAGACCTGGTTTGGATGGTTGTATGGTGGATATTTTCATTTGTTTATTTGATATAGTAGGTGGTGATATTCTGTGATTGATACAAGTGGATATCAGTGGCCACCCACCTATTCCAACTAGCTCAAAACAATTTTCTGGAAATTCACTATTTTTACTAGTTTTTCGGGTCCTAAACTTTTGGGGCCATTTTGAGGGCCTAAACAACTCTTTTTTCACGATACAAAACCTCAATGATGAATAATGAATTATTGAGACTCTGAAATGAATCTCCTCATCAATACCTTTCCAACGAGATATTGTGCACCCCAAACGGAGATCGTATGCCAAAGTTACGCCCCCGGGAAGTTGATACACCAAACTACCCAAAACGGGGTCCTCAAAATTGTTGTCTTTTCATCTTGCGGGGTTGCAGTTTTGGATATTATTTATGTTAAAAATTCCTTTAGAGACTAATTGTAGCAATCATCTTCTTGCGAATGAGCATAGCCATCACATCTCTTCTTAGAGATAAGTTGCCACCATTCTAGCGAGTCTTTATATTTCTATAGTTTTGTACATTTCACTCATTAATATAAATTGTGTATTATTGTATCTCTGTGTTTATGGTTATATATATGATATATATATCTATTAGATTATTGGATATATGATATATCTATGTACATTTATTTAATATATCTCCTCTCTCATTTCCTTCAAAAAATAATCCAGATCAATGGTATCAGATCAAACTGCTCTTGATCGTTTTTCAGTGCATGTCCTTGACGAGGTCTGATTATAGCAAGTTGGGTCTCAAGCTTGTCTCTCTTGAAGGCAATAAATATTTCATGCCCAAGAAACACTCCATGGAGGAAGTAAAGAAAAATGACAAAGAAGAATATTCTATTAATCTATTGCTTGAGCAAGCTCACACACGACAGAGGGATGAAATGATGGAAAATGTTTCCCACATCCTTCAATGCCTGCCAATAACAACATTCACGTCTTCATCAAGCAACCACTTTGGAGGAACCTCCCCTTTCAAGGTACAATTTGATTTTTATTTTCCTATATTTGAAGGTCAAATAGATGAGGATGCCCTAGAAAAATGGTTAAATTTGCTATAAGGTTAGTTATTTGTTCACTATTTTTCCGACAGGGAAAATATGACCTTCGCAATCCTTAAGGCTCTCCCCCATGTCAAACATTGGTGGGAAATTTACTGGGAAAAAATTTCCACAGAGGAGTCTAGGATATATGGGCCTAACCCACTTGGGATTTTTGTGTGGATGCGATCAAGGAAGAATATTACCCTATTGGTAACTATGACAACCAATACATGCGATGGACAACACTGTGGCAAGAGAGGGGCCAAATAGTGTTATAGTTCACAAATACTTTCCATACCTTGCACACAAATTTGGGTATCAAATACTTCGAGCGACATCTGGTTTTGAAATACCACAGGGCTCTACATAGGTACATCCAAATCAAAATGGATTTCCTGGACATCTTGTTACTGGGATTTTCCTATCGATATGTTGTCAAAATCGAGTGGAAATTTAGGCACTAGAACAAATGGGAGTTTTGGTCTACAAATCCGCAACAACCAAATTATGCGAAAGGTTACCCTAACAACCAACCTCTAGAAAACCAGTCCAAGCCACAAAAAAGAAGGGTAATGGAAAGATGAAGAAAGACACTAAAAAATGGTGTTATTTCCACAAAATCCCCTGGCACAACACTGATGAATGTCACTAAAAACAAACATTGGTGTCCAATATCAATGAAAAGGATCTGAACCCTGATTTATAATTTGATTCAGAAAATAATGGGAGAAGACATATCATCGAGGCAGACCCCACTGCTACTGTCGGGACTACAACAATTCAACCAAAAGAACCAACAAATCTTAAAGAGGGGGAGCATATTTTTCATTCATAGATGTGGGTGAAGAGGACCCCACTGAATTTTATTTTTGATAGTGGAAGCCAGAAGAAACTCATCTCAACAGAGGTCGTCCAATAGTTGGGATTGTCGACAACACCACACCCGCAACCATACAACATCAGGTGGCTTCGCCAGGGATGAGATATCTGTGTCAGTGAGCATTGTCGCTAGTCACACAACATCAATCCCTTAAAGGATGAGGTATTATGTGATGTTTCCTCGATGGATGTCTGTGATGTTATTTTGGGCCAGCCATATATATGGAAGCACCATGCTATTTATGAGTCTCGATCCCTTACTGTAATTGTTACTCTGGGGGGTAATCTCTACAGGATACTAGAGGTATTTACAACTACGGTCCCACCTAAACAGTGACGCAAGGTAATATCTCATACTACAACATTCAACCGCTTCAAAATCTATTCAAAAGGTGAACAAAAGGACACTACAACCACTGCAGCCTCAGTCCAAGCACCTTATATCCAACAGAAGTAGGTCGAAAACATTGAAGCAAAGTAAAAAAGATTCCTTTTGCACACAGTCATCTCATGTAGCCAGACTAGTTAAAACACTCCAACCCTTCCAACATCATTTTCTCAACAACCTTCCACAAACCAAGCAACACGACTTCTCCAACAAGGCAAGCAACTCATAAAGGTTCATATTCAACAAACGCTTTCCCCTCTCCCCCAGGAACTCAATGAAATGGATACCATTTATTCCTAAGGAGGGAGGATTGATATAGGTGGATATCAATGGAAATCCACCTATTCCAACTGTCTCAAAACAATTTTCTCGCAATTTACTATTTTTAGCAGTTTTTCGAGTCTAAACTTTCGGGGCCATTTTGAGGGCCTAAACGATATTTTTTAGCGATTGGTAACGTCAATAATCCCCCAAATAAATTATTGAACTTGTGAAATGAATATCCTCCTCTATACCTTTCCAACGAGCTATCGTTCACCCCAAATGAATATCGTATGCCAAACTTATGCCCTTAGGGGGTTGATACACCAAACTACCGAAAACGGGGTCCACAAAACTATTGGCTTTCCATCTTCCTAGGTTAGGGTTTTTGATTTTATTTATGTTAAAAAGGCCTTTGGAGCCTCATTGTAACAATAAAATTCTTTCGAATGAACGTCTTTGTCACATCTCTTATCATAGATAAGCTTCCACCATTCTAGCGAGTCTTTCACTCTGTATTTCTATAGTTTTGTACATTTCACTCCTTAGTAGAAATTGTATATTAATGTATCTCTATGTTTATGGTTATATTTATGATATATATTTTTTATATTATTTTATATATGATATATCTCTGTACATTTATTTATTATATCTTCACTCTCAGTTTGTGCCAAAAATAATCTAGATCAGTGGTATCAGAGCATGTTTATTTTGATCGTTTGTCAGTGCATGTGACCGATGAGGTCCAAGTATATCAAGTTGGGTCTTGAGCTTATATATCTCGAGGAAAATCACTCTCTCATTCCCAATAAACCTCCATGGTGGAAGAAAAAAAAACGACAGAGCAAAATATTCTATTAACATTTTTCTTAAGCAAGCTCTCACACGAAAGAGGGACAAATTGATGGAGAATTTTGCACACATCCTTTAATGCCTTCCGATAACAACAGACACATATTCATCAAGAGACCACTTTGGATGAAACTCTCCTTTGAAGGTCATATATATGTGGATACCCTAGAAAAATGGTTAAATCTACTAGAAGGTTACTTCTCTGTTCACAATTTTTTCGATAGGGAAAATATCACTTTCACACTCGTTAAGGCTCTCCCCCATGTCAAAAATTGGTGGGAAAATTACTGGGAGAAAATTTCCATAGAGGAGTCTAAAATATATGAAGCCGAGCCCACTTGGTGTTTTTTTGTGGATGTGGTCAAGGAAAAATATTACCCTATTGGTAACTATGACGACCAGTACATGAGATGGACAACACTGCAATAAGAGAGGGGGAAAACTGTGTCGGAGATCACAAATAATTTCCATAACTTGCGCACCAAGATGGGTATCAAAGACTCCGAGTGACATCTAGTTATGAAATACCACGGGGCTCTATGTAGGTACATCCAAACCGAAATGGATTTCTTAGACATCTCATCATTGGGAATTTCCTATCGATATGTTGTAAACATCGAGAATAACTTTAGGCACTAGAAAAAATAGAAGTTCGGATCTGCAAATATGCAAAAACCAAAGTATGGTAAACACGACCCTAACCACCAACCTCTAGAAAAACATTCCAAGCCACAGGAAAATAAGGGTAACAGAAAGATGAAGAAGGACACTAGAAAGTGGTGTGATTTCCACAAAATCCCCTATCACAACATTGATTAATGGCGTTGAAAACAATCATTTGTGGCTGAGATAAAATAAAAGAAGTCGAACCCTGATTTAGAATCTGATTCAGAAAATAATGGAAGAAGCTAGATCAAGAATGCAGACCCCACTTCTACTGTCACGACCACAACAATTCAACCAGAAGAACCAATAGATGTTGAAGAGGGGGAGAACCTTTTTCATTCTTAGATGTGGGTGAAGTGGGGCCTGTTGCATTTTATTGTTTATATCAGAAGCTAGAAGAACCTCATCTCACCAGAGTTTGCCAAATAGTTTGGATTGTCGACAACACCACACCCGCAACCATGCACCATTGGGTGGCTTCTCCAGGGATGAGATATCTATGTCAACCAATAGTGCCTCTTGTCATATAGCATCAAGCCCTTCAATGATGAAATATTGTGTGATTTTTCCTTTTTGGATGTCTATGATGTTATTTTGGGAGGATTTATCTAGGTGGATATTGGTGGCTACCCACATATTCAAATTGGCTCAAAACAATTTTCAGGAAATTTACTATTTTTAGTAGTTTTTCACGTACTAAATTTTTGAGGCCGTTTTGAGGGCCTAAACAACGCTTTTTCATGATCAAGAACCTCAGTGATCGCCAATGTCATGATTGATCCTATGAAATTAAGATCCTCATTAATTCCTTTTCAACAAGCTATCGTGTGCCCCAAACATAGATCGTATGCCAAAGTTACACCCCTGGAAGTTGATACACCAAACTACCCAAAACGGGGTCCACAAAATTATTGGCTTTTAATCTTCTGGGGTTAGGGTTTTGAATTTTCTTTAAGTTAAAAAGGCCTTTGGAGCCTCATTGTAACAATAATATTCTTGCAAATGAGTGTATCTGTCACATCTCTTCTCATAGATAAGATGCCACCATTCTAGCGAGTCTTTCACTTTGTATTTCCATAGTTTTGTATATTTTGCTCATTAATATAAATTGTGTATTATTGTATCTCTTTGTTTATGGTTATATATATGATATATATTTTTTAGATTATTGGATATCTGATATATCTCTGTACATTTATTTATTATATCTCCACTCTCATTTCGTGCCAAAAATAATCTGTATCAGTGGTATCAGAGTAGGCTACTCTTGATCATTTTTCAGTGCATGTCCCTGACGAGGTTTGAGAATAGAAAGTTGGGTCTAGAGATTGTATATCTTGAGGAAAATCTCTCTCGCATGCCCAAGAAACCATCCATGGTAGAAGAAAATAAAAATGACAGAGCATAAAATTCTATTAATCTATTTCTTGCGCAAGCTCTCACGTGACAGAGGGACGAAATGATGGCGAATTTCTCCCACATCCTTCAATGCCTGCTGATAACAACAAGAGCATATTCATCAATATGCCACTTTGTAGGAACCTCTCATTTCAAGGTACAAGTTAATTTTTATATTCCCATATTTGAAGGTCATATGGGGATGCCCTAGAAAAATGGTTAAGTATGCTAGAAGGTTACTTCTCTGTTCATAATTTTTCCAAAAGGGAAAATATCCCCTTCGCACTCCTTAAGTCTCTCCCCCATTTCAAACATTGGTGGGAAACTTAATAGGAGAAAATTTCCACAGAGGATTCTAAAATATATGGGGCCAAACCCACTTGGTATCTTTTTGTGGATGCCGTCAAGGAAAAATATTACCATGTTGGTAACTATGACAACGAGTACATGATCTGGACCACACTGTGGCAAGAGAGGGGCCAAATAATGTCATAGTTCACAAATAATTTCCATACCTTGCACACCAAGTTGGGTATCAAATAATCTGAGTGGGATCTAGCTCTGAAATACTGCGAGGCTCTGCATATTACATCCAAATTTAAATGGATTTCTTGGACATCTCATCATTAGGAGTTACCTATCGATATGTTATCAAAATCGAGCAGAAATTTAGGCACCATAAAAAATGGGAGTTTGGGTATGAAAATCCATAACAACGAAAGTATGGTAAAGATGAACCTAACAACCAAAGTCTAGAAAACCAGTCTAACCCATAGGAAAAGAAGGGTAACAGAAAGACGAAGAAGGAAACTGAAAAGTGGTGTGATTTCCACAAAATACCATGGCACACCACTGATGAATGTCTCTCAAAAAAATCATTGGTGGTCAAGATCAAAGAAAAGGAATGAAACCTTGATTCAGAAAGTAATGGGATACGATAGGTCATCGACACAAATCCCACTGCTACTTTCGCGACCACAACAATTCAACCGGAAGAACCAGTATATCTTGAAGAGGGGGAGAACTTTTTTTATTCATAGATGTGGGTGAAGGGGACCCCATTTCATTTTATTGTTGATATTAGAAGCCATAAGAACCTCATCTCAACAGAGGTAATCAAACAGTTGGGATTGTCGACAACACCACACCTGCAACCATACAACATAGGGTGGTTTCGTCAGGGATGAGATATCTGTGTCAGCCAACAATGTCGCTTGTCATACAACATCAATCCCTTCAAGGATGAGGTATTATGTTATGTTTCCCCGCTGGATGTCTGTGATGTTCTTTTAGGCCAACCATATATGTGGAATCTCCATGCTATTTATGAGTCTTGATCCCGTAGTGTCATTTTTACTCTAGGGGGTCATCTCTAAAGGATACCATAGGTAGTTTCGACTATTGTCCCACCTAAAAAGTGTCACAAGGTAATATATCATACTACAACATTCAAACTCTTCACAAGTTGTTCAAAAGGTGAACAGAAGGACACTGCAACCACTGTAGCCTCAGTCCAAGCACCTTCTATCCAACAGAAGCAGGTCGACAATATTGAAGCAAAGCACAAAGATTCCTTTTTAAAATAGTCATATCATGTATCCATACTAGTTAAAAAGGTCCAACCCTTCCAACATGAGGTTCTCGACAACCTTCCACAAACTAAACAATGCAACTTCTCCAACAAGGCAAGCAACTCACCAAGGTTCAGATTCAACAAAAAATTTCCCCTCTCCCCCAGGAACTGAACAAAATGGAGACCATTTCTTCCTAAGGAGGGAGTATTGATCTAAGTGGATGTTGGTGGCCACCCACATATTCCAACTGGCTCAAAATAGTTTTATGGAAATTTAATATTTTTAGCAGTTTTTCGTGTCCTAAACTTCTGGGGCCATTTTGAGGTCCTAAACAAAGATTTTTTGCGATTGGGAACCTCAATAATTACCTAAATAATTATTGATCCTATGAAATTAATATCCTCACTAATACCTTTTCAACGAGCTATCATGCGCCCCAAACAGAGATCGTATGCCAAAGTTACGCCCCCGAGAAGTTGATACACCAAACTACACAAAACTGGGTCCAGAAAATTGTTGGTTTTTCATCTTCCGAGGTTAGGGTTTTTTATTTTATTTATGTTAAAAAGGCCTTTGGAGCCTCATTGTAACAATAATTTTCTTTTGAATGAGTGCAACGGTCACATCTCTTCTCATAGATAAAATGCCACCATTCTAGTAAGTCTTTCACTGTGTATTTCTATAGTTTTGTACATTTCGCTCATTAATCGAAATTGTGTATTAATATATATCTGTGTTTAGGGTTATATATATGATATATCTCTATTATATTATTGGATATATGATATATCTATGTAGATTTCTTTATTATATCTCCGCTCTCATTTCATGCCAAAAAATAATCCAGATCAATGGTATCATAATAGGATGCTCTTGATCGTTTTTCAGTGCATGTCCCCGACGAGGTCGAAGTATAACAATTTGGGTCTCTATCTTGTCTCTCTTGATCACAATCACTCTCGTACACACAAGAAACCATCCATGGTGGAAGAAAGTAAAAATGACATGGAAGAAGATTCTATTAATCTATTGCTTGAGCAAGCTCTTACGTGATAGAGGGACGAAATGATGGAGAATTTTGCCCACATCCTTCAACGCCTGTTGATAACAACAGGTGTGTCTTCATCAAGAATCCACTTTGGAGGAACCTCTCCTTTCAAGGTACAAGTTAATTTTGATATTCTCGTATTTGAAGGTCAGATAGATGCGGATGCTCTAGAAAAATAGTTAAATCTGCTAGAAGGTTACTTCTTTGTTTACAATATTTTCGACAGGTAAAAGATCACCTTCACACTCCTTAAGGCTCTCCCCCATGTCAAATAATGGCAAGAAACTTACTGGTATCAAAGTTCCACAGAGGATTCAGGAATATATGGGGCCAAGGCCACTTGGAATTTTTTCATGGATGCAGTTAAGGAACAATATTAACATGTTCGTAACTGTGACGACCGGTACACGAGATGGACCACACTATGGAAAGAGAGGGGGTAAAAAGTACCAGAGTTCAAAAATATTTTCCATATCTTTCGGATCAATATGGGTATCAAAGACTCTGAGTGACATCTAGTTCTAAAATACCGCGAGGATTCCATAGGTACATCCAAACCAAAATGGATTTCCTGGACATCTCATCACTTGGAGTTGCCTATCGATATGCTATCAAAATTGAGTAGAAATTTAGCCACCAGAACAAACATGATTTCGAGTATGAAAATAAATAACAACCAAAGTATGGTAAACATGACGCTAACAACCATACTCTAGAAAACCATTCCAATCCATAGGAAAATAAGGGTAACATAAATATTAAGAAGGACAATGGAAAATGGTGTGATTTCCACGAAATCCCCTGGCACACCACTAATGCATGTTGCTCAAAAAAATCATTGGTGACTGAGATCAAAGAAAAAGAATCAAACCCTAATTCAGAATCTGATTAAGAAAATAATGGGAGAAGATATATCATCGATGCATACCCCACTGATACTGTCACGACCACAACAATTCAACCAGAAGAACCAACATATATTGAAGAGGAGGAGTGCCTTTTTCATTCACATATGTGAGTGAAGGGGACCCTGCTACATTTTATTTTTGATTGTGGAATCCAAAAAAAATCATCTCAACAGAGGTCGTCAAACAGTTGGGATTGTCGACAACACCACATCCATAACCATAAAACATTGGGTGGCTACGCCAGGGACGAGATATCCATGTCAGAAAGCAGTGTCTCTTTCCATACATCATCAATCCCTTCAAGGAAGAGGTATTATGTGATGTTTCCCCATTGGATATATGTGAAGTTATTTTGGGCCAACAATATATGTGGAATCACCATTCTATTTATGAGTCTCGACCCCATAGTGTCATTGTTACTTTGGGGGGTCATCTCTACAGGATACCATAGGTAGTTCCGACTATTGTCCCACCTAGATAGTGTCGCAAGGTAATATCTCATACTACAAGATTCAAACTCTTCAGAATATTTTCAAAAGGTGAACTAAAGGACACTACAACCATTGCAAACTTAGTCCAAGCACCTTCTATCCAACAAAAGCAGGTCGACAAGTTTGAAGCAAAGAGAAAAGATTCCTTTTTCACACAGTCATCTTGTTGGTCTCCAGTTTTGACTATGTTTTGCCCATATTATATCACAAAGACCTCCATTTCCATACCCAGTACCACCCCTTTTGGCCTTGTTATGATACACTTGACATCTCTTTACCACTCAATGGGGATACTCAAGGTATTTTTACGTTTCAAGTTATTTTTATGTATTTTGATGCTTTAAATTAATATTGAAACTAATGTGGCTTGAGTTAGGTACTATTTCTATTTGAAACAGGATTTTCCAGTACCAGGTACCAGCTCGCACCCTGTGGAGATACCAACGAAGCTGCTAAATATCCACGCGTTATGGCCAGAGTGGGAGACAGTGCAATTTACATGATGGATTGAGTCATCACTCATATGCTTAATCAAGGCGTGATTATAGAACTGAGTTATTCATACTTCATGACTCACACTTCGTGACACTGCGTGTCACGAAGATGTGAAGACCGTTTTTAACTGATTTCGAGTTATTTTCGGATCTGGGATCCGTTTGAATTAATGTATTATTGCTTTAAACTATTATTGAGGAGGATCTATATAAACAAAGGATCACTCCTAAGAAACATTGGGTTATGTTATGTTATGATACACATTTCTGAATACAATTTGCCTTTGCGTTATGTTACTTTATTATTATACGATTTGAGTTATTTCTCTGAGTAAATGGAGCGTGAAGCATGGCCAGTGTTTGCGTAGAATGATTGAGTAGTTCTGGTTTTTTCTTTCAGCGATTGTACCTTTTGGTTGGGCCTGCCAAACAGGTTCAATTCGCTGCTTTTCTCTGCATAGATTTAGTTTATTTCAGTAGTTTAGAATTTACATGCATGTTAGCTTAGAGTTTGGGAATTAACTTGTTCAAACTCTTGCTTAAATTATTCTTCAACTGTATCGTTTCCAACATATTAATATTTTCCACGTTGATGAGTGTTGAAAGCATGGTTGGTTCCTGTAGAATTTAGAGCATGAACTAGGTTTGCTTTGTTTCCAGTTTTCAATCTGAATGTAACTTAGAGTTTGAATTTACTTTGCTTTGTTAGGATAGTTAGGTTGATCTTCTTTGTTAGGATAGTTAAATTTGCAATTGAATTAGAGGAAGCTTCCGGTACCAGTAGGGTAAGTAGGATATTTCTTTGTTTTCCTGTGGATGGATTTAGATTTATTTTCGATGTTTAGATTAAAAGAGTCTTAGGAAATAATCTTTCTGTTATGGCTTAGATAGAAATAGTGATGATAGATGATTAAAGATAGTGGTAGATAGTCTTGTGAAGTTACATTAGAATAGAAATAGAAGTATCCACACTTAAGAATAGAACTGTTCTCTTTTGATGAATTAAACAGGAAACGATAAGTTTCAAGATAATCATTAGGATTTAGTTTTTAAGAGTGAGTTTGTGTTTTCTTCTAAGAATAGGATTTAGATAGGAATTAGCTTACCCGCACATATAGTGTAGTAGCTCTAAGTTTACTTGCCCTGGTTTGACAATTCAGTGTTTCAGGTCATTAAAATCTTTAATATAGAAGCCTGACATTTTTGGCGCCGTTGTCGGGGAGCTGTTTAAAAGGTAAGTTAGATAGTTGTCTTGATTAGTTTTAGAATGCACTTAGTTTGGTGTGGTATGTTAGTAGATTGATAGTAAGAGGAGCTGTGGAAACAAAGGGGTGAAAACCGACATATCAGTTATCACAGGTACTCTGAAACTCAATCTTAGTTTCTTTTCCTTCCATTTAGCACGACTTCATGAGAAATAGAGATCATAGAGGTAGATTTAGGAAATACATAAAACAAAAAAAAGAAGAAACCTCCACCCAAAAAGCAATAGAAACTGAGACTGAAATTCTGGTTGAGGAAACCATAGAACAAAACCTAGAACCAGGAAACACCATACATCAACAAACTCAAAATCTTGGTGATCCAGCCCTAGATGACATAGTTGATCCAGAGAAAATACAAGCTCTTCTCGGGAACCCTAACTCTGTAGTTACACAGATAACAACTACAAATGTGGAATCAAAGGCCATAGGATCCTCAAAAGGACCAATAGGAGACAACACTTCTGACAAAAAGAATCCAGAAAGGTGGGATTTCACACCCTCACCAAAGAAAGATCGGATTGCATATACAATCCTTGGTAATCCTTTTAACATGGGAGAAAGAGGCAGAGACTTACATGGGGAACTTCATATTGAAAATGAAGGTGAAGAACAAGCAGAGAATGAGTTAACACCAGAAACCACCTTTGGGTTTCCTATTTTGGATTTAGTCCAGAATGTCAATATGAAAAATATCCCACTTTCAGCATTACCAACCTTCCATGGGAAAAATAGTGAAGACCCCGATGTCTTTCTTTTTGATTTCGACATCCTGTGCAGGAGTTATAACTATATCCAGGATGCACATAAACTGAAATTATTTCCTACCACCCTGAAAGATTTTGCATTACGTTGGTTCATGAGTTTGGGAGAATACAGCATTAGATCTTGGGAAGATATGAAGACAAAATTTTTAAAGAAGTACAAGGACTATTGCAGAACCAAGGATTCTCGAAATGACATCTTCAAAATGCAACAGCAAGAAGAAGAAAGCCTTGAGGATTTTCTAGAAAGATTTACCTATACCCTTCAAAAATATAAATATAATGATCTCCAGGACGAAGCAATCAAGACGCTTTTCTTAAAAGGAGTTTTGGAGGAATATATTGATACTCTCAACTTAATGGCTTAAGGAGAAATTTATCAAAAAAAAATTGAAGCAATTAGTGAATTTTGTAGAACTTACTCAAGAAGTAAAGGGAAAGCTGCAAAAAGTGTGAGAGAACCAGTTAACAAAAATACTAAAACATCCACATCTGGTGGAGTTACTAGAGTCGAATTGGGAAACCTTTTCGAAAATTTTAAAACAAACCTTTTAGGAACAATTGGTTCTCAATTAGACACTCTGAAGATTAAGAGAAAGAAGGAAGAGGAAAACCCTGTCCTAAGCATATTTTGCCCAAAATGCAGAAAAAGGCATCCTTTACGAGAATGTCCTTTGGATAATGTTCCTGTATGTGCAATATGTACTGAAAATCATAAAACAGAAGATTGCCCTTCCTTACCTGGATTGCAAGCAATATTCAAGGGAGGGGAAGCTACAGGGACTCCATCTGCACCTAAGAGGCCTTGGCAACCTAGAAATCCAAATGCAAATGCATATCAGGAACCACCCCCACAATCTTCCAGCTATTATCCACCTTTCTCTCAACAACAACAACACCCATGGAACTGGCCAAATTGGCCTCCACAAAATGTGCCTGCTCAACCTTGGTGCCAGGGATGGAGAGATACAAACTTTGGAAATAACCAACAACAGCATGCGGTACCAATTCCTCAGAACCCATGTACGCAGTATCCTCCAAATATGCAACAATTATTGCCTAGTTTTACTCCACCTCCGTTACCACCCATTCAGCAAAACCCTCAGCAGCCTCATAATCCACCACGTCCTACCATTTTTCCCGCTCAACCCATTCCAAATCCTAACCACAAACCACCTCTACCACTCCATAATGCTGATTTCCAGAATTATCCAGCTTACAACATAAACCCTATTTCTATACAAGAAGTACAGCTGAGATCTGTAAATATTTTAAATAAAATTCAGCCCATAACAAAAACAACACCAAAGGTAATTATCGAAGAACATGAAGATGAGTCTATGGAAAATTTATCAAATGAGACACCCTTGAAAGATGTTATCATTCCAAAACAAAAAGAATCTGAATCACAACATAACACACAAACTTAGGTCCCCCAAACGCCTCCTTTTCCTGAAAGGTTTCTCATTAAAAAACCAATTGTACAATCTGAGTTTGACATCATGACTGAACTGAGAAATGTCTGTGTTAATATTCCATTGTTACAAGCAATCAAAGATGTTCCCATCTATGCCAAAACCATCAAAGAACTATGCATTAAGAAACTAGGTCGAAAACAGAAAGATCCACCCACAATACATCTAGTAGGATAGTTATCAAATTATATTTCCGAAACACCTAAAATTGTAAAGTATGCCAACCCAGGGAACCCAATAGTTTCAGTGACTATCAATAATGTTTCTATTGGTAATACTTTAGTCGATCTAGGTGTAGCCATTAATATAATGACCAGCAACACAGTGGAACTGTTACAACTAAATCAATTCCTTCGCCCTACTCCTACAGTTCTTGAACTGGCTGACAGAACCACTATAAAACCTGTTGGAGTTCTTGATGACATCCTTGTGACTTTAGCTTCGTGGGAATATCCTATTGACTTCATGATTATTCATTCCAAAGACCCCACAAAAGGCCATCCAATCATTTTAGGGAGACCTTGGTTGGCCACAACCAATGCTTTCATAGGATGTCGTGGTGGGGATATGTTTATCTCAAATGGTATTTCTTCACAGAAACTTACTCTGTTTCCACCTGCCCGGCC
>ML812042.1:0-21983 GCA_009831015.1 Picea engelmannii | reverse complement strand
TTGGTTGATAGATCCTACAGGTGACTCGACACCAAGACCTCTATTCGTACCTGTTAGGATGTGTTGTAGGTACCTTGAGGCCCATTGACATCACTGGTGGGTCATCTCACATCGGTTAACGACATTCATTAATGGCCGGTAATTCAATGATTTCTGTTTGTGTTCGATTCCAGAACATTCATTCACACAAATCAGAATTGTACCAGGAGTTAGAGCTTTGAAGCTGTTGAAGACATGATTTCAGTTGATCTTTTCCAGGACAGAACAAAATCCAGGTTCAAGGATCATCATCAGATAATTTGTTGTTATAAACAGGAAGCTTTTCTCAGCAGGATATTATTGGTTCAAATTTCTCTGCAGATTCCTGATTGTTTCATCAGTACCAGTCAGTACCAGCACAGAGTTCATCAGCTACAGTGGTCATCAGAAATACAAGAGAAATTACAATTTTTGCGCCCTTCAGATCCAGACTTGACTTCAAAAGAAAAATTCTACAGCAAGACTTGCATGACAATGGGGATAGGTAATTTAACTCAGGTATGCTTAGTTCATGTTGATTTACTGTATTAATTTACATATTAATAGTTTGAACTAAGGATGCCTTGTTTACTCCATAATGTTTCATCATACCCATGACCTGTACCTAATGAACCAACCCACCTCGACATTTCATATCATAAGAATGCACAACATTACCGGAGCTAAGTTCGACTTGACCCGTATACGATAACACTCTGCACCCTTGTATGACTCTCATCATTTTTAGACACACTATCGATTCCCACGACAATTCAAGTGTTCTCTTATGCTATTTCTCCCGACTACTTCCTTCATCACATTCTCTTCCTTCGTCGCACTCATCCAAATTTCGCTGCTCATCTATAGACCTTCCCTGTGATATCAAGTGGAACCATGGTGGAAAATTGCCATGAACCGGAGACATATGCGGACTTAGAGGCCCTTTCGGAGTATGAGGCAACCAGAGATATTTTTAAGAAAGCAGGATGGGAGCCGTTTCTAAAGAAATTCGATGGATATAATGATGCAATTACGCTTCAGTTTGCTCTGCATTTTCAAGGTGGATTCGCTAAAGTGGGCGAGCTCGAGTTCGAAGTCACGGAGAGATTTATTTCAGAAGCAATTCAACTACCCACCACTGGTCAGAGATGGACAAAGGGTCAGCCTGTTGAGAAAAATCTCTGTATGCAGCTTTTGAAACCACAATACCGGGAAACACAGTGGTTCGAGGGAACATCGCGATCATGGCTAGAACCACAGTGGGCTCAATTATTAGACATCCTCCAATGTTACCTCATGTGTGAAGGACGATATACAATCGTATTTCCCTGCCATGCCCGACTCCTGTTACACTTAAAAGGTAATCATCTGTTGAACATACCTTTCTTTCTGTTGAAAAGTTTAAAAAATATGGCCAAATAGGTCCGAAAGGCCAAAGATTTTCGAGGAAGTCTATTTCATTTTGGTCTTGTTAAGATATTGATTAATTCTGCACTGTCCAAGAAGCAAGAAACGTGGGATATGTTCACTATAAAAACCCTAGCCTTTGCCAAGTCTAAAGATAGGAGTGTTAAGCCTGCTCCCCCACAGAAGAAATTGAACTCTAGGAAAAAGAGGGTTAAAACCCCGACCAAAGTCTGTGCTGGAGACCCTGATTTCGAACATTCATTTGATGCTCATGGGCCTGATGGAGTGGAAAACAATAATGAAACCGTGAAGAACACTACTCCTACAGAGGAAAACATTGAAATCCAGAGTTCCTCCCTAGCTGCTGTGAACATTATTGATGTGGAAGAACTGGCAGAGTTGACTAACAAACCCAGGAGGAATCCAAAACGAAAATGTAAAAGCATGTTGTCAGGCATGGATAACTCTGTGCCCAGTTACCCACCACAGGAGAGGTTAGAAAGTGTGGATGATCATGAGGAGGCTCCAAAGCCCTCTGAAATGACTTGGACTCTGTCCCAATTAAGTCGAAAATCCCGTAAAGTGGATCGGCAGGCTACTGCGCCCAAAGGAATTGAGCAAAATGAGCCAATTCGAGTACCAACAGGTACCCCTGCTCAGATACATAGAGAGTTCACTCCTGAACCTAGCCCAGTTGACAATTCTGATCCAGTTGACACCTATGAACGAAGTCCAGATGAGTTCACTCCTGAACTCAGTCCATATCATCATTCTGATCCAATTGACACCCCTGCTCAAAGTCCAGACGAGTTCACTCACGCATCCAGTCCTCAACCACAACTAGGACAAGATAAAACATTTGAAACCTACTGTGAAATTTCGTCCAGTCGATCCTTGAAACCAATGGTAGCAAGAATAGAAAGCAGGAATAACAGGTTGAAAGAAAAGCTACAGGAATACACTATCTTGGACCGACATATCAAAACTGAGAATGAACTCATGAAAGTTAGGATAAATCATTTCTTGTCCAAAATTGAAAGAATGAAACGAAAGAATAAGGGTCCTTTGCAGAGGAACAGGAGACTACAGAAGACTGCTAGGAAGCATATCATCATCAACCAAGTCCTCAAGAAAGAAATTAGAAACCTGAAGAAACATGAGAAGTTACAGATGTTGGTTGCAGCTGCTGCAACGCTCTGATTGCTACCAGTCTTTGACTTTTTGTTGCCCGAGGACAGGTAAAGACTTTAGTTTGGGGGCATGTTGGTCTCCAGTTTTGACTATGTTTTTCCCATATTATATCACAAAGGCCTCCATTTCCATACCCAGTACCACCCCTTTTGGCCTTGTTATGATACACTTGACATCTCTTTACCACTCAATGGGGCTACTCAAGGTATTTTTACATTTCAAGTTATTTTTATGTATTTTGATGCTTTAAATTAATATTGAAACTAATGGGGCTTGAGTTAGGTACTATTTCTATTTGAAACAGGATTTTCCAGTACCAGGTACCAGCTCGCACCCCATGGAGATACCAACGAAGCTGCTAAAGATCCGCGCATTATGGCCAGAGTGGGAGACAATGCGATTTACATGATGGATTGAGTCATCACTCATATGCTTAATCAAGGCGTGATTATAGAACTAAGTTATTCATACTTCATGACTCACACTTCATGACACTGCGTGTCACAAAGATGTGAAGACCATTTTTAACTGATTTCGAGTTATTTTCGGATTTGGGATCCGTTTGAATTAATGTATTATTTCTTTAAACTATTATTGAGGAGGATCTATATAAACAAAGGATCACTCCTAAGAAACGTTGGGTTATGTTATGTTATGATACACATTTCTGAATACAATCTTCCTTTGCGTTATGTTACTTTACTGTTATACGATTTGAGTTATTTCTCTGAGTAAATGGAGCATGAAGCATGGCCAGTGTTTGCGTAGAATGATTGAGTAGTTCTGGTTTTTCCTTTCGGCGATTGTACCTTTTGGTTGGGCCTGCCAAACAGGTTCAAGTCGCTTCTTTTCTCTGCATAGATTTAGTTTATTTCAGTAGTTTAGAATTTAGATGCATGTTAGCTTAGAGTTTGGGAATTAACTTGTTCAGACTCTTGCTTAAATTATTCTTCAACTGTATCGTTTCCAGCATATTAATATTTTCCACGTTGATGAGTGTTGAAAGCATGGTTGGTTCCTGTAGAATTTAGAGCATGAACTAGGTTTTCTTTGTTTCCAGTTTTCAATCTGAACGTAACTTAGAGTTTGAATTTACTTTTCTTTGTTAGGATAGTTAGGTTGCTCTGCTTTGTTAGGATAGTTAAAGTTGCAATTGAATTAGAGGAAGCTTCCGGTACTAGTAGGGTAAATAGGATATTTCTTTGTTTTCCCGTGGATGGATTTATATTTATTTTCGATGTTTAGATTAAAAGAGTTTTAGGAAATAATCTTTCTGTTATGGCTTAGATAGAAATAGTGATGATAGATGATTAAAGATAGTGGTAGATAGTCTTGTGAAGTTACATTAGAATAGAAATAGAAGTATCTGCACTTAAGCATAGAACTGTTCTCTTTTGATGAATTAAACAGGAAATGATAAGTTTCAAGATAATCATTAGGATTCAATTTTTAAGAGTGAGTTTGTGTTTTCTTCTAAGAATAGGCTTTAGATAGGAATTAACTTACCCGCACATACAGTGTAGCAGCTCTAAGTTTACTTGCCCTGGTTTGACAATTCAGTGTTTCAGGTCATTAAAATCTTTAATATAGAAGCTTGACACATCTCATGTATCCATATTGGTTAAAAAGTTCCAACCCTTCCAACATTATGCTCTCGACAACCTTCCACAAACCAAGCAATGCAACTTCTCCAACAAGGCAAACAACTCACCAAGATTCAGATTCAACAAACACTTTCCCCTCTCCATGAGGAACTCAACGTAATGGATACCATTGATTCCTAAGGATAAAGGATTTATCTATGTGGATATCGGTGGCGACCCACCTATTCCAACTAGATCAAAACAATTTTATGGCAATTTACTATTTTTAGCAATTTTACGGGTCCTAAACTTTTGGGGCCATTTTGAGGGCCTAATCGATGATTTTTTGTGATCAGGAACCTTAATTATCTCCAAAGTTATGATTGAGTATGTTAAATGAATCTCCTCTTCAATACCTTTCCAACAAGCTATCATGCGCCCCAAACAGAGATCATATGCCAAAGTTACGCCCTCGGGAAGTTAATACACCAAACTACTCAAAACGTGGTCCACAAAACTGTTGGCTTTTCATCTTCCGAGGTTAGGGTTTTGGATTTTATTTATGTTAAAAAAATCTCTTGGATCCTCATTGTAACAATCATATTCTTGCAAATGACTGTATCCATCACATCTATTCTCAGAGATAATCCGCCACCATTCTAGCAAGTCTTTCACTCTATATTTCTAGAGTTTTGTACATTTCGCTCATTAATAGAAATTGTGTATTATTATATCTCTGTGTTTATGGTTATATCTCTCATATATATTTGTTGTATTATTGGATATATGATATATCTCTGTACATTTCTTTATTATATCTCCTCTCTCATTTTGTGCCAAAAATAATATGGATCAGTGATTCATTGAGGAGGTACGTGTGTCAGGAAATATGTTAGGGAGTTTTAGTGCCACATTTTTAGCCCTAATTCCTAAGGTGTATTTTACAAATTTTTTTGACAAGTTTAGGGAGATTTACCTATGTATTCTTTTGTACAAAATTATTGTGAAAGTGATTGTAGTAACGATTAAGTCAATCTTATATAGGGTTATTTCTTTGGAGCAATTTGATTTTTTAAAGGGAAGAATTATTCATGATGCCATTGGCATGGATCAAGAATGGGGGCACTCAATTAATTAGGAATGGTACCCTTTCATAGTTATTAAAATCTATTTATTGAAGGCTTATTACCATTTTTCATGGCTTTATATGAGAATTCTTTGTTGTAGGTGGGCTTTGTCCTTCCTCTGGTTAAATGGATTATGGGTTGTGTCATGATGTCATATTTTTCAATTCTAGTTAATGGCCCAGGTTCCAAGTTCTTCAAGTCCTCCCATGGGATTCATTAGGGGTTCCTTCTTTACCCGTATTCATTTTTGTTGTTAGAAGAAGGGCTTGGTTGATCCATATTGGAGGGAAGATGATAGAATAAATCCTAGGGATTAAGGATTGAGAGAAATGAACAATCAACTCACATCATCTTTGTCAATGATGTCATTCTTATTTGTTTCTTCTCTGACTATGAGTGTGAAGAATATAAGGAGGTCTTGGATTTGATTTTTTTGTAATAGGAATGGAAGTGAACATAAATAAATATTCTATTTATTTCTCTGAGACAGAAGAGTAGTCTCAATCCAAAATTACTGATACTTTCTCTTTTCCGACCTTTTCTTTGAATGAGGGTTTCAAATGTCTAGTTTATTACTTAAAACCGAATAATTATGGGGCTGAAAAATGGAGGTGGCTAGTCATAAAAATATAAAAATGAGTAAGTTTCGAGTGTAATTGTTGGATCTGTAGAGGGGTTCATTTATTACTCATAAAATCTATCCTAGAATCCATTTCGGTCTTCTGGAACTTGTTGGCGCATATCCTAAACGGTGTGCTCAATAAAATAAGGAAAAATTTCTTCAATCTATGGAAAGCTTTGAATGAATACTTGGGATCTCATTTGGTGAATTGGAAGGTGATCGTGATGCCTAAATATAAATGTGGTTGGGGACTTAAGAAAATATTCTTGTTTGGAAAATCCCTCGTAGCAAAGTCACTTTGGAATTTCTTGACTTGGGACAGTCTATGGAGAAGAATCTTAGTTGAAAATTATATAGCTCCTAACTCGGTTCTAAACTATATTTAGCAAATACGTAAGAAATTTCATAATACTTCAAACCAATGAAAATAACTGACTTTAGTGTTCACTACTGTTTGTAATTGGTTGGCATGGAAGATGGGCTTGGGGACCCAAGTGAGAGTAGGTGTTGATGCAATTATGGGATGTGGTGATAACATATTTATTCGAGAGGGTTTAGTCCAACATTTATAGGATTTAGGTAGGTGCATGGTTAATAAGATTTGTGACCTTTGTACTTCGATTCCATGGGTTCAAGGATGGTTATTAGATCATGACTTGGGGATCAATGGTGATTGGGCATGATCTTGGAATCTATTTCTCTTTGAGCTAAGGAAATATCATGTGCATATTAGGGCGGTGGAGGATGAGGTGGTGTGGGTATATCACAACTCTAGTGGTCAGTACTTAGTGAAAATGGGGTACCTGGATCTTTAGGAACAAGGAATTACCAAGGTTAGATGGTATTTGAGCAAGCTCTAGAAAATCAAGGTGCTAACTAAGAGTGTGATTGATCTAGATTTTATGAGCAGAACAAAAATGAATGCAGAATAATAAAATATTCTTAACACAAAATAACAGAGATATAGTAAGACTGGTTTTCTATTCAATAAGGAAATAAGTTGAAACTGTAAAATGCAACATAAAACAAGCTTGCTTGAATGGTGGCGACTTATCTCTGAGAAGAGATGTGACGGTTGCGATCATTCGCAATAAGATGGTTAAAATGAGGCTCTGAAGGAATTTTACAATAAACAAGAATGTCAAAAACCCTAGACATCCAAAAACCTAACCGTAGGAGATGAAGCGCCAAAAGTCATGTGGGCCCCATTTGGGTAAGTTAGTACATCAACTTCCTGGGGTCGTAAGTTTTGCATACGATCTATGTTTTAAGCACACAATAGTCCATTGGAAAGTTCTAACCAAGAAGAACAATTTTTGACTAGCCCAGGTCAATGCATTATGCAGTCACCTTGGACCCAAATCCCCAAAAGATGTCATTTAGGGCCTCAAAATGGCCCCAGAAGTTTGGAACCCAAAAAACTGTCAAAAAACTGCCAAGGTGGAAAACTATTTTTCGAGCCAATGAAATAGGTGGGTGGCCACTAATATCCACCTATATCAATCCTCCTTCCTTAGGAAGAAATGGTCTCCATTGTATTGAGTTCCCCCATCAGATAAGGAAATTTCTGTTGAATTTGGCCCCAAGTGAGCCACTTTCCTTGGTGCAGGAACTTCCTTGCTTTGATGACTCAATAAAGTTGAATCCTTTGTTGTCGAGTGCCCTTGATATGTGTGTCCACAATATGATCACTGGATGACTATTTCATGTATTCATGGTTGAGTTGTATTGGTGTCAACTGCTCTGCTATCTCTGAGGTGTCCAATAATGGTGGAAAATATGGATGAAGGAGAGCCATGTTGAAGACTGGATGAAAACCAAGGAAGGGGGGAATATTGAGCTCAAAAGCATTGTCACCAACAACCTTGGTGATGGTTTAAAACCCATAATGGAGTGGGAAAATCTTCTGATGGGGCCCTATAAGTCATGCTTTCCGTAAATGCAACCAAAAATTGTTGCCCACCTGAAACTTATGTGGCACCTGATGTTCATCATGGCGTTTCTTGTACTTAGCATTAGGCTTTTGTAGAATATCCTAAACCTATTGGAGGATGTGTTGGATCTTCTCAATGAACCGGGTGGATTTTTCAGCTTCTGGTGGATCAGGGGACGAGTCATCCAAGGTGGTTTCCAAGGGTAGTGCAACATCCATGGGGCCTAATGGTTGGAATCCCAACCCCACCTGAAAGGGGTTGTGTCCAGTTCAACTATGCAGGGCTAAGTTGTAGCTATTTTGGACATAGGGAAGACTCTCATCCCATGTGGGGGGGTGTTTTGAATTGTACATGCATAGGATATGTATGACCATCCGATTGACGACCTGAGTTTGGCCATCTGTTTGGGGGTGCAAGGAAGTGGATTTGGTGAGCTTGGTATCCAACAGTGACGAGAGGATCGACCAAAATGAGCTGAGGAACTGATTGTCATGGTCTGAGATGATGGTTTGTGGGATCCCAAAATGTACCCATACTCGTTCAAACAAGATCTTGGCAGTGGATTTTGCTATGTTGTTCTTCTTGCAAGCGGCTAGAATCACCATCTTGGAAAAGAGATCAACAACCACAAAAACACAATCATTTCCCCTCTTGGTGGACGAGAGGCCCGACATGTATTCCATGGAGATGGATTCCCATGGCCTATTAGGAGTAGGCAAAGGGGTGTACAAGCCATGTTTCTTAGTGGTCAATTTGGCAATAATGTAGGTGGTGTAGGACCTGATATACTTGCTGACATCCTTTCAAAGTTTTGACCAGTAGAAATATTTATGCAGCATTTCCATTGTCTTTTTGATGCCAAAGTGTCCTTCCACCCGACTGTAGTGAGCTTCCCAAATTAGCTTAGTGTGCTCACTTGATGGAATGTAGAGATGGCCCAGATGACACATCAACCCGTCCTGAAGATGGAAATCAATGACTATTGAGTTGGCACCCAAAATTTGGTAGGTGGTGGATAATTTAGGGTCTGTCTCATAGAGGTGGGGCCATCCAGAGGTCTCACGGCTGCAAGAGTCTAGCACCGTGGTGAGTGCCACGACTAGAGATTGGTTGAGGCAGTCAACAACTCAGTTGGTGCTTCCAGTTTTATACTTGATCTTGAGGTGGAACTGTAGTAAGTATGTTGACCACTTCTGATGGCGGTCATTCTGCAATTTTTCTTGGGTTTGAATGAACTGTAGTGGCTTGTGATCAATGTGGATGACTGTCTCCTTCCCAAGAATGTAATTTCTCCACTAGAGGCAGGCTTGCATAATGGAGTACATTTCTTTGTCATAATTAGGGTACTTACAGACAACATATGATAGTGTCTCATACATGCCACAAGTTGGCCCTGTTGAGTGAGAACGACACCCACAACATAGTCTTAAGCATTTGTCTCGATCTCAAAGGGATGTTGTAGGTCTGGTAATGAAAGTACCAGGGATTAGCAAAAATTATTCTTCAAGTCATCGAAGGCTTTTTGTTGGGACATGCCCCACACAAATTTTTCCTTAGCACCACCCTTGTTTACTTGGCTGAGGGTCCACGCGATATGAGAGAATCCGATCATGAACCTACGATAGAAATTGGTGAGGTCCAAGAAGATATGAAGTTCAGTGAGTGTGGTTGGGTTTAGCCAGTCACAGATGACCTAGATATTGGTTGGATCCACATGCACACCATGTTGATCAACGATGTAGCCTAAGTAATGGATCATGTCTATACCGAAGGAGAATTTTTCTAAGTTTGCATATAATTTGTGCTACCACAGGGTGTGCAGAACCTGTTGAATATGCTACAAGTGTTCCGCCCAAATCTTGTTGTAGATGAATATTTAATTCAGATACACCACTACAAAATTATTGGTGAAAGGTCATAGGATATCATCCATCATCCTCATAAAATTTGTTGGAGAATTTGTCAAACCAAAGGGCATGACTAGCCATTCAAAAAGACCTTCTTTTGACTTGAAGACATTCTTCCATACATCTGTCTGTTCTATTGGGACCTCGTGGTAGCCAGACTTCAGATCAATCTTACTAAAGTATTTGGCCCCCATGAGATGATCAAGGAGGTCGTCGATTCAGGGAATCAGGTATTGGTTTCAGATTGTGATTTTATTTAGGGCTCGATAATCAATGTACAGTTGTTAGGTCCCATATTTATTTTGCACCAACATGATTGGGCTCCCACAAGGTGATGAGTTGGGACAATTGTGCCCCTTGTGGAGAATTTCTTATATTTTCCTCTTGATCTCCCCATTTTCTAATAGAGAGAGGTGATAGACTGGCCCATTGGGTAGCGGTGCACCTGGGGTCAGATCAATGGGATGCTTGACCTAGCAGTGCAAAGGTTCCCTGGTAGGAGAGGAGAATATATCTAAGTATTCTTCCATGACCTTATCCACTTTCTTCTATTGTGTGGAGAGATCGGTCACATAGGCTCTATATGTGGTTGTGATATTTCTCACTCTGAGAGAGAATCACAAAAAAGACAAATTTCCCAGTCTAAGAGATGACCTTCCTGCATTGCTTGGCATAGATCAAGGAAATAGCACTAGGAGGGATTGCCTTTGGTATCTTGTACAAATTCCTGTTCAAAGTAATAATAAAACTACAAGGCCTAGAATCATATACAACATGACATTTCCATAAATAAGGTTGGCCCAAAATAACATTACAAACTTTGAGAGGAGAAAAATCACACAATACCTCATCTTTAAAGGGCTTGATGTCATACGACAATCAACATTGTTGGTTGATGTGAAGATCGCTTCCTTGGCGGAGACATCCAATGGTGTAGGATTGTGGGTGCAACATTGTCAGCAGGGCTAACTGCTTGATGACCCCTATTGAGATGAGGTTCTTCTGGCTACCACTATCAACAATGAAGTGGAGCAGGGTGCCTTTTACCCACATTTGTCAATGGAAGAGGCACTCTCCTTCTTCTGGCTCATCTGGTTCACCAAGCTGGATCTTGTTGGGTTCCGCGTCAATGATCCATATTCCCCTTTCTAGTTCTGAGTTAGAGTCAGAACCCGCATCTGATTCATAGGCTTTCACTTTGGCCACCAGTGACTGATTTGAGTGATAGTTAGCAGTGTTATGCCAAGGGATCTTATGGAAGTCACATCACTTCCTGGTATCTTTCTTTGTCTTTCCGGTTTCCTTCTTTGCTTGCGACTTCGACTGGTTGTCCTGATACTGTCCATATTTTCTCTGTCCTTTTTTTGTGGGTTGGGGCTGCCATTTCATGCCTTTTTTTTAGGGTTTTCCAGGCCCAAATTGCCGCATCTTTTGTTTGAGCTTCTGCTCGATTTTGATGGCATATCAGTAGGCCACACCCAAGGACGAGATGTCCAGAAATTCCATTTTGGTCTGGATGTATCTATTCAAAGCATCACTATACTTTAGTACCATATTTCACTCTGAATCTGATATCCATCTTGGTGCACAAGTTATGGAAGATATTTGTGAACTCTAGAACTGCTTGGTCTCTTTCTTGGCATAGTGTGGTCCATTTGGTATACAAGTCATCATAAATTCCGACAAGGTAGTATTGTTCCTTAATAGAATCCCTGAAGGATTCCTAGGTGGTTGTGACTATAAATAATGAAGGTTTCTCTATTTCATTTTTCTCACAAAAATTTTCCCACCAATCTTTGACATTGGGAATGGATTTGAGGAGCGAAAAAGTAATATTTTCTCTATTCGAAAAGTTATGGATAAAAAAATACCCTTCTAGTAGATTCAACCACTTGTCTACAACATCTGTGTCTATCTAATCTTCAAAGATAGGAATATCAAAGTTGATTTGTAGTCACCTGTTGGTAGTCGTCAAAGGATTTGAGCGAAACTATCCATCATCTGCTTCCTTTGTTGCATGAGGTATTCCTCGAGCAACATTTTGAAAGGATATCCTATCCCGTCATCTTTATTTTCTCTTTCCATGAGAGGTCGATTGGGTGTGCGAGATATTTTTTCCTCAAGAGAAACAAGCTCGAGACCCAATTCTTTGTACCTTGACCTTGTTGGGGACATGCATTAAGACGATAAGGAGTAGACTGCTCTGATACCACTGATCCAGATTTTATGAGAAAAATGAAATGAATATAGATTATTAAAATATTCTTAACACAAAATAACAGAGATACAATAAAATTGGTTTTGTATTCAATAAGGAAATAAGATGAAATTGTAAAATGTAGCGGAAAACAAGCTTGTTGGAATGGTGGCAACTTATCTCTGAGAAGAGATGTGACGATTGTGCTCATTCACAAGAAGATGGTTACAATGAGGCTCTGAAGGCCTTTTACAATAAACAAGAATGTAAAAAACCCTATACATCCAAATACCTAACTGTAGGAGATGAAGCGCCAAAAGTCATGTGGGCCCCGTTTGGCTAAGTTAGTACATCAACTTCCCAGGGTCGTAACTTTTGCATACTATCTCTGTTTTAGGTGCACGATACCTCGTTGGAAAGGTCTAACTGAGAAGAACAATTTTTGACTAGGGTCAGCGCCTTTGGCCAATAGATGGGCCCCAAATCCCCAAAATACATCGTTTTGGGCCTCAAAACGGCCCCAGAAGTTTGGAACCTGAAAAAATTGTCAAAAAATTGCCAAGGTGGAAAAATGTTTTTCTAGCCAGTGGAATAGGTGGGTGGCCACCGATATCCACATAGATCAGTGATTTTATTCTATACAGTACTATAAAAATGATTGTTGACTTGGGATAGGCTACAATTCCAAGGAAAATAAAGGATGAGATTTTGTTTCCTTTTTTGAAAGGATGAAGAAATGCATATTGACTTGTTCCTATAATTCCCCCTCATGAAGAAGGTTTGGAGTAAGGTCAAATTGTAGCTATCTAAAGGATTGTTATGGGTGAAGTCTAGTTTGGAGGAGTTCCTTTAGGATTTATTTGGAAGGGGTGAGTTAAGAGGGCTCTAAGCTTTACGTATTCTAGTGGCACGAGGTGTTTGGTTGGAATGGAACACATGCGTATTTGAGAATCTATCTTATCCCTCAAAGGTTTCACAATAGGTCCTCGCCTTGATTTATTCATAGAAGAATATTCCCTAGGTAAAGGAGGCTCAAGTGCCAAAAGAATTGAACATCAACAAATATTTTGATTGGGGCTTCTTTGACGGTGTGTGTCAGGGACTTGACTCCATCTATAGCTTGGGATTCATTCCATACTGTTTGATGTCCCACTTCTTTACTGTAAAAGAAAATCTTGGACAAGTAAAGAACAAACAAGGTGAATTCAAAGATTTATTTTTCCTTTTAAAATGTGATATGGACATAAATGTTGCTCTTTAGCAAGTTTTTGGTGACTCAAGTTTAGCTATAGACTGGATGAAATGCATGATTTAGGTTCTCAATCTAGGTCTATTTCAGGTTTCTTAACATCTAAAGGAAATATCCCAATGGATTTAATGGATCAACTTTATGCATGTGTTCAGAGAAGTAAATGTCTTAGCGGACTCTCTTTCCAAACATGTATTGCACCTAGGGAATAACATATTTGTGATTGAATAATTTGTAGAGGGATAGTCAGTTTCCAATATTGAATGCAATGTGTTGGGTTTTTGAGGGATGATTACTTCTCTTTAAATCAATAAAAATCTTTTGGTTTTAAATGAATCTAATGGAGGGTTTACAATTTTGTTGTATTTTGTTAATGTGTATACATTTGATGTCTATATATAAGTTTTTATAGTTAAAGCTTGGTGTTCGACTAATAGGGAGAGAGACAAAGGATTTTTATTACTATTTGAATATGTCTGGAACCTAAGGAATGTACTTTCAATTTTTTTCTGAAAAAGAAGCTACACTTTTTTTTCTTGGAAAAAAATGTTTGGTTATTCATTATAACAGAGATGAAATTTGAAGGGTGGGGTCATATTTCAATTTTAAGGGATATTGTTGGTTTAACCCTTTTATGTTCACAAGCTAAAATAGAGAATGTTTTTCATTTGGAAATAAATGGAGATCCATTTCATGAAAGTAAAATTAATGCATTCCTCAATATTAATAGTCATCCTTATGTTGATAAAAATGTAAAGATATGATGTCCATATTTAAGACTTCCCCCACATATATGTAAAACATGATACCTATAATAATAATAATTTAATTTTAAGGTCACGACCAAGATAGGTACCAAATTGGTTTATGAGACCACTTTGTTTATGGGACAAGGGATCCCCTCCATGCATCGATTTGACTGCTAAATTATATTGAGGTATACATACCCTACCCCCCTATGGATTTTAACTTGTGACCTCTTAGGAGGTGTTATCACATATAGTTGTCAAGGGTAGCAGGTCATCTGAGTCTATGGTCTACACAATAAGTGTCCGAGAGTAGCATGCAGAGCAGCTCATTTCGGGCTTAAAATACAAACAGGTGGGCTCATTTTTGCGACGGTGGAGATCCTCTGTGAGGATCAGATTAGCGGCCCCCAAGTATTGATAGTTTCATAATTGCATGAAGTATAGTGCCATGAAAAGATTTGAAGCCTGAAGTGAGATGAACCGTTGATATTGAAGGGAGCATGTGGCGTCTGATCCAAGTAGGAAGTGTGTAAAAATTTCGAAGGGACGAAGCCCAAAGTCTCGAAGTGAGTCTAGACCATCCGTCAGTAGGAACACACAGCATCCAATCTCTCACTTCAGGAATTTTCCTCCGAGAAGCTCTTCATGTTTCACATTCAAAAGCACCGAAGTCCCGAAGGCCTAAAGTCCCAAAGTAGATATTGGCCATCCAAATCTAGACTGCCACGTGTCATCAGATCTATCATTCTGAGAATTTTACTTCGGGAGTTTTGAAACAAGAAAAACGTCAAGTTCCCAAAGTTTCAAAGTCCCAAAGACCCAAAGCATCAAAGTCCCGAAGTGTCGAAGAATGTGGAACTCTCATCAGATAGACACGCGGTGCTAGATCTAGAGCTCTGGGTAAAAGCGCATGGAAGAGGATGAGGTTTGAGATTTGACTTTCCCGGAGCCTGGAGACTCGAATGGATATTAGCCATTGATCCAGGAGCCACGCGGTGCCATATTTAGAGCTCTGGGTAAAAGCACATGGAAGAGGATGAGGTTTGATATTTGATTTTCCTGGAGCCCGGAAACCCGAAGGGATCTAAGACATTGATCCAGGAGCCACGCGTCACCAAATCCTCAGCTCCGAGTAAAAGCGCATGGAAGAGGATGAGGTTTGAGATTTGATTTTCTTAGAGCCATGAGACCTAAAGGATATCTTAGCCATCGATTTAAGAGGATACATGGAAGTCATCAGTATGGACATACGGCGCACTCGTCAGTCATGCCACCTGACACTTATTTGGCATTGACACATGGCACTCAATCCAGGCAGTCGTGGGCATATCATTCACTTATTTCTTAGTGACATGTGTCACTTCTCTTTCATTACACATCAGCATGGTGACGTCAGGCCACCACATCCGATCATCCTTTGGGAGGTATTATTGTTCAATGTCAAAAGTAGCATCCCCCCCTAGGGCACAGTTTGGTGGATTCTAAGGATGGCATGAGGTTAAGCTTGGTGGTGGTGCCAAATCTAGCAGGTGCACCCAGATCAAAGATAGCGTCCAGATCTATGGCCACGGTCCATTGCAAGGGAGTAACATACTCGGGAAATATTTTTCTTAAGCGGTCCCACAATTGAAACTGTGGTAAGGAGAAAGTGCTATGTGGAAAAAGAGGGTGGATTGCGGGCCCAAAAGTGGTCCTAACCTAAAACACCTCTGAGAGGTCCCGCAATCACATGTTTATATGGTATCCTATCTGAGAGCATCACGTGGCCACCCCCTGAGCATTAAGTCTCATTCAGTCTCCGAGGAAAAAGTAGTAAATGAAAGGTAAGTTTGGTGGTTGAAACCTCGGCTCACCCCATAAATGGAAGGTATGGAAAGTCCAGCCGTGGGGATTGAACCATCAGCCTATGGTACCCCTACGAGTAGATTTCCCTGCAGACCCATGCTGATCTGAGCTCGCGTCTGACTGAGGGGTGAACGTTTGGTCTGACAGAAGAACTCGCCGATGCAAAGCTTTGATTGTAGTGGCCAGGTCACACTCTTGGTGGTGGCGAATTGTTCTGAGTATAAATTGATAGTTTTGATATTTTGTTAGGGTCGTCAATTGGTTGAGCAGAGATCGTTATTTTTTAATGTTTTGAATCCAGAACTATTCTCTGGTTATGTATCAAATTTGAGACTTTGATGTTGATAGAAGTCATCTTCTTTTCATCTCTTTGTAAAAACTGTGCTAAAACACTCAGGCATGGAGGATCCAGTCGAGGGTTGTTATGTTGTTGTAATGTAGGTTTGATTATAGTGGAATCGTGACCATTTTTAATCAGCTCCCTTGCTATCATTTTCTTTCTTGCACTGAATGGATCGGGCATGGAGGATCTAGTCGAGTTGTTGCATCTACATTGTGATGTAGGTTTGATCATTGTGATTTTGTTACTGTGTTGTTTGGACATATTTCAGTGTCTGAAGCTTGAGTCCAAGAACATTCTTGGGCCTGATTTTTTCTTCTCCAAGCTGCTTGAAAGCCTGATGCCCATAGAAATCTTGTTCACATTTCTCACTAAGTCCTCCCTCTGCTCACACTTAAACTCAATTCACTAACTGAATTTAATGTGGCCCTCACTTCCCTATGCATTTCTTGTCTAGTTTTATGTTGAGCATCATTCATATTTTGAGTTTTGTCCATTGACCTCCACTCATATAAAACCAACATCCATAAAAAACTCGGATGGGTGCTGGGCTTATCCTCCCACAATATGAGGGTGATTCTCAGTGCTAACATTCATGGCTTTGTTGTCAGGGAAAGAATTGAAGACTTTTCTCTAGGATAGAACAACAACGAGCTTCTGATTCTGAAGGTGCATCAGAAATCAAAACCATTAAAGATTGCAACTTGCACCTGGGGACTCCAAAATCAAAGACTCCACTGGGGAGGATCCCCTTGATAGAAAGATGACCATACTAAAGGGGAAGACCAGGTATCAATTTATGAGCTTTATTCATGAAATATTGTTCTAGTTTATCAACTCATTTCTCTCTTTCCATTGACATATAAAGAGGATTATCCTTTGTTTTATCTATTTAGATGATAATAGGCCTTCCTTTATTTATCCATCCTTGGAAGAAGAAAACATGCCCTCTTCTTGTGTTGTAGATACTGATCTCGTGTCTTCACCTCTGCCTATTCATAAAAGTGAGATATGTATTGTATATCCTCTTGAAATTGATCACCCTTGTAGCTCTGAGGAGGTTGAAATCACAATCTTCTCAAATATCATTACCCTCTATTATTCCTGCTGAGCTTTTCCATCAACTCGTTAATCCTCATGATCATCCCACTGCTTTTCAAATTAAAATCATAAATATTTTTTTTAAACCTCTGAGGCTGCCATATCGCCTTAACCCTTATCCTCTTGATTCCTTTGAGTATCTTCCTTGGTTTTCTGGAGAAGACCATGTTATAGTCGAGAGGCACTTGGAGGCCTTTGAGAACTTTGTTGATTAGTTTGATATTGTTCATGAGGATGTTACCTTAAGGTTGTTCTCACATTATTTGTCTAGAGATGTTGCTATGTGGTTTAGATGTCTGGAAGTCGGTTCTATTGGCTCCTGGAATGAGCTATGCCATGCATTTTTAAAGTGTTGGGGTGAGAACAAGCCTTGATCAATACTAGTTTGAGTTTAATGCCTTGAGGAGAGGGGAAGAGGAAGCCTTGGTTGTCTTCAACAGGAGGTTTTACAGTGTTTATCATTGTATTCCTATGGAGATCAGACCCACAGAGACTGCTGCCATGGTGTACTATGTCATGGATCAACATCCAGAGCTGGTCCTTCTCCTGAGAGAGAGGAAATATTCATCGTTAAGACACCTATTTGAAGATGCTAAAGAAGTCAAAGACAACATCAGGACTAGCAAGGGGGTTCATATGCAAGCATATCTTGAAAAATTGCATGTGCCTAAGGAAGAAGACTGTCAGCATGTTTTAGATTCTGAGAAAGAAGATAATGATTATGAATCAGAGCTCAAACAACAACAAGGAAAACAGACTACAACTGATGACGATCGATAGTTTTTTTCGAAGGAGCAGGGAGGTTTTTTATTTGCAAGTAGAGACAAATTTACAGAGGAGCAACTTGGTCTTCTAAAGCGGCCAGGATTCTATCACACGATTCATGATCCTATGGCTATATACATGGAATCCTATGTTTAATATTTTGAGGATTTCAAAGAGCATACCACATAGCCTTTTCCTTTATGCATTGAGGAAAAACATTGTGTGGAAATTTGTCATTCTGTGCCTGTAGAAGACAAAGAGATGAGCTTTCCCATGGTTACTATTTATGATGATTATGATTCTGATCCTTGGGAGAGTCATGAAGAAGAAGAGGGAGATCCAAATGTGTAGTTCATATATGGCCTAGAGCCTACAAATGAGCAACCATCACCTGGGATCAATCAGCCTACATCAGTCGTTCACTCACCTGTGCTTGCCAGAGACATTCAACCAAGTGTGAGAAACTGTAAGATAGAGCATGTTTTCTGTAACCAACCCAGTGGATTTTTTCATTTTCTCTATGAAACTATAAGGGAGTACATGGAGTTGCATTTACTTCATGTCTTGGAGTCACTCAGCTTTATCTTGACTTTAACACTAGGAGGAGAGATGAAAAGCATAATCCTTTTATTGTCACAGTTGCATTGTTTTTATTTGATCAATGACAGAGTAAACAAGTTTTCATTTAGGGAGTTGCTTGAATGGATATGGTGGAATTTTTCTTTCACCTAGCACTTTGTAAAAATCAATTAGTCTAGGAATTTACATAAATAAGCTCCTCCTGGAGCCCATGTATTTTGATTTCATTTTTAGGATAGTGTGATTTTTGGCCTTTAATCCTCAACAAGATGTTTTTTTGAGCATGACTCCATAGCCCAATGTAGAAGGCGACTAGAACTACTTGTTCTTGGCATCTCGTAGGGAGAATGCCATCCCCTGTGGAGCCAAATGTTATCACATATAGTTGTCAAGGGTAGCAAGTCATCCAAGTTTGTGGTCTGCATAGGAAGCGTGCGAGCGCAACATGTAGAGCAAATCATTTCAGGCTTAAAATAAAAATAGGCGAGCTCAGTTTTGCGATGGTGGAGATCCCTTGTGAGGATCAGATTAGTGTCCCTCGGGTATTTAGAGTTTCATAATTGCACGAATTATAGTGCCATGAAAAGAGTCGAAGCCTGAAGCGAGATGAGTCATTGATCTTGAATGGAGCACGTGGTGTCCGATCCAAGTATTCGGGAAAATAAGCTTAGGGAGTTTTGATAGTAGGAAGTGTGTAAAACTTCCAAAGGGCTGAAGCTCGAAGTCTCTAAGTGAGTTTGGACCATCTGTTAGTAGGGACATGTGGAAACCAATCTCTCACTTCGAGAATTTTCCTCCGAGAAGCTCTTCATGTTTCACATTCAAAAGCGTCGAAGTCCCAAAGGCATGAATTCTCAAAATATATCTCGACCATCCGAATCCAGACTACCACGCGTCATCAGATCTATCACTCTGAGAGTTTTACTTCGGGAGTTTTGAAACTAGAAATGTGCCAAGTTCTCGAAGACCCGAAGCACCAAAATCTCGAAGTTCCAAAGCACGTGGCACTCTCATCAGACAGACACGCGACACCATATCTAGAGCTCCAGGTAAAATCACATGGAAGAGGATGAGGTTTGAGATTTGATTTTCCCAGAGCCCGGAGACCCGAAGGGATCTTAGTCATTGATCCAGGAGCCACGCAGTGCCAGATCTAGAGCTCTGGGTAAAATCACATGGAAGAGGATGAGGTTTGAGATTTGATTTTCCTCGAGACTTGAAGGGATATTAGCCATTGATCTAGGAGCCACATGTCACCAGATCCTTAGCTCTGGGTAAAAGCGCATGGAAGAGGATGAGGTTTGAAATTTGATTTTCCCAGAGATCAAAGACCTGAAGGAGATCTCATTAATTGATTTAAGAGGATACATGGAAGTCATCAGTATGGACATCTAGTGCATTCGTCGGCCGTGACACCTGGCACCTATTCAGAAATGACACATGGCACTCAGTCCAGGCAGCCGTGGGCATATAATTCGCTTCTTTCTTAGTGACATGTGTCACTTCTCTTTCACGACACATCAACATGGTGACGTCAGGCCACCACGTCCGATCATCCTTTGGGAGGTATTATTGTTCAATGTCAAAAGTAGCGTCCCCCCTAGGGCACAGTTTGGCAGATTCTAAATATGGCGGTGGTTAAGCTTGGTGGTAGCGCCAAATATGGCAGGTGCACCCAGATCACAAATAGCATCCAGATTTATGACCACGGTCCATTGTGGGGGCGCAACATACTCGGGCGATAATTTTCTTGAGCGGTCTCACAATTGAAACCGTGGTAAGGCGAAAGTGTGGTGAAAGATTGTGGATCGCGGGCCCAAAAGCGGTCTGAACCTAAACCACCTCTGAGCAGCCCCACAATCACATGTTTATATGGAATCCTATCCGAGAGAATCACGTGGCCGCCCCCTGAGCATTAAGTCTTGTTTAGTCTCCGAGGAAAAAGAAGTAAATGAAAGGTAGGTTTGGTGGTTGAAACCTCGGCTCACCCCATAAATGGAAGTTATGGAAAGTCTGGCTGTGGGGACTGAACCGTCAGCCCGTGGTACCCCTGCGAGCAGATTTCCCTACAGACCCATGTCGATCCGAGCTTGTGTCTAACAGAGGGGTGCACGTTTTGTCTGACAGAAGAACTCGCCGACGCAAAGATTTGATTGTAGTGGCCAGGTCACACTCTTGGTGGTGGCGAATTGTTCTGAGTATAAATAGATAGTTTTGATATTTTGTTAGGGTCGTCAACTGGTTGAGCAGAGCTCCTTATTTTGTAATGTTTTGAAGCCAGAACTATTCTCTAGTTATGTATCAAATTTGAGACTTTCATGTTGATAGAAGTCAGATTATTTTCATCTCTCTGTAAAAACTGTGCTAAAACACTCGAGCATGGAGGATCCAGTAGAGGGTTGTTATGTTGTTGTAATGTAGGTTTGATTACAGTGGCATTGTGACCAGTTTCAGTCAGCTCCCTTGTTATCTCTTTTCTCTTACACTGAATAGCTCAGGTATGGAGGATCTAGTCGAGTTGTTGCAGCTGCATTGTGATGTAGGTTTGATCATTGTGTTGTTGTGACTATGTTGTTTGGACATATTTCAGTGTCTGAAGCTTGAGTCCAAAAGCATTCTTGGGCTTGATTTTTTCTTCTCCAAGCTGCTTGAAATCTTGATGCCCATAACAGTCTTGTTCACAATATTTCTCACTAAGTCTTCCCTCTTATCACACTTAAACTCAATTCATTGACTAAAGTTAATGTGGCCCTCACTTCCCAGTGCATTTCTTGTTCAGTTTTGTGTTGAACATCATTCATATTTTGATTTTTGTCCATTGACCTCCACTCATATAAAACCAACATCCACCAAAAACTCTGATGGGTACTGGGCTTATCCTCCCACAATCTAAGGGTGACTCTCAGTGCTAACAGGAGGAAACACATGTTCTTAACCATTAGGCCTACTCATATTGTATATTGAAATAAATGCAATCATTAAAGGTTGAAACATAGTATATTGAAATAAATACACGTTGTCTAAGTTTGCAATATAATTGTAAAACAAGTTGAATGTATACAAGTGGTTTGAGAAAAGACAATACTTCTTCAATACAAGAGAAGGACATTCTTCATTCCAAACAACTACTTGATAAATCTCAAAACACTACGAATATTGGCTTCTTGAATCTTTAAAACTTACATGAAGAGTTTTAGAAAGACTTTGTAGTCTAAACATCTTGTAACATCAACCGTCATGTGGTTCCATAAATATATTTGAAAATATTTCACATTTAGAACTTCAACAAGAGATTCATGTCCTTTTATGGGATGCATTGAAGATACTCTAATTTGAGAAGATTCATGTCCTTTTATGGGATGCATTGAA